>JAVJIF010009283.1:0-166719 GCA_038442645.1 Agave tequilana | reverse complement strand
GGGATTAAGGGCCGAAAGCCCGAAGGTTGGTGATTACTTAATTAAGGAACATCTTTGACGTATAACCTCCCACCAATCTTGCCCTGACCTGGCTGATTAGCTTGTGGTCAAAGTCTACATTATACCTCCTGTGGACAATCAACCAGTTAGGAGTTGTCTAGGTCAAGCTTACCTTAGACCAGGCTTGGTTGTTTTCTCTTCTTAACTATCTGTGAACTTGTTTGTGATTGTGTTTGTGCATGCAAGTGTGGTAAAGGACCCTAATTCATCTAGGTTAACTAGAAACACATCACCACTCAAGTTCAAACAAGACCAGATTCGGTTATGGATCGACCGACATCTTTGCAGGATAGGTTCTATCCCATTAAAACATCACTTCCATCCTGCATCCAACTTCCATCGGTTGGTGAACATAACTTTGAGCTTAAGCTACAGTTCATCGATACACTCCCTAATTTCATGGCTTAGAGTCCGAAGATGCTTATTTCTTCGTAAGAGAATTTGAGGAAGTATGCTTAATGATGAAAATCCCACACCTTGCAGATGATGTTATTAGGTTGAGATTTGTCCCATTTGCTCTTAAGGACTTAGCCAAGAAATGGCTCTACAACTTAGCGGCCAGCTCTATCACATCCTGGGATGGTTTCATCAAGGTCTTCTCGAAGAAATTCTATCCAATCCACAAGACCGCTATCGTTAAGAAAAACATCATGCAGTTCAAGTAAGAACCTAGTGAACCGTTTTGGAGGTACTTTGAACGCTTCAAAGACCTCCTTGTCCAATGTCCTCATCATGGAATAGAAAAATGGCAATAATGTCAAATTCTTTATGACGGTTTAGACTATTCTACTAAAACCCTCTTAGAAAGTGTCTGCCAAGGGGGATTCTTGCAAAAGGATGAAAATGAAGGATGGGATTTGTATGAAAATCTAGCTGAAAAAACCATCTAATGGGAACCTACTAGTGAAAGCTCTAGAAATCAAAACTCTATCTCTTCAAAAGGAGGTCTCTATTCTATTGTATCATCCATAGCTAACGAGGCTATGTTAGCTAACCTAGCGAGAAGACTGGAAGCTTTAGAAACTATGGAACCAAGTCCAGTCAATCAACTTAGCCTAAACCAATTTTCAACTCCGGGTTGTACTTACTGTCAAGCCATGAATCTTGTCTTTGAGGAGTGTCCCTGAGTTTGAGCTTAAGCTACAGTTCATCGATACACTCCCTAAGTTTCATGGCTTAAAGTCCGAAGATGCTTATTTCTTCGTAAGAGAATTTGAGGAAGTATGCTTAATGATGAAAATCCCACACCTTTTAGATGATGCTATTAGGTTGAGATTTGTCCCATTTGCTCTTAAGGACTTAGCCAAGAAATGGCTCTACAACTTAGCGGCCAGCTTTAGCACATCCTGGGATGGTTTCATTAAGGTCTTCTTGAAGAAATTCTATCCAATCCACAAGACCCTATCGTTAGGAAAAATATCATGCAGTTCAAGTAAGAACCTAGTGAACCGTTTTGGAGTACTTTGAACGCTTCAAAGACCTCATTGTCCAATGTCCTCATCATGGAATAGAGAAATGGCGACAATGCCAAATTCTTTATGACTGTTTAGACCATTCTACCAAAACCCTCTTAGAAAGTATGTGCCAAGGGGATTCTTGCAAAAGAATGAAAATGAAGGATGGGATTTGTATGAAATCTAGCTGAAAAAACTATCCAATGGGAACCTACGAGTGAAAGCTCTAGAAATCCAAACTCTATCTCTTCAAAAGGAGGTCTCCATTCGATTGAATCATCCATAGCTAACGAGGCTAAGTTAGCTAACCTAGCGAGAAGACTGGAAGCTTTAGAAACTAAGGAACCAAGTCCAGTCAATCAAGTCAGCCCAAACCAATTTTCAACTCCGGGTTGTACTTACTGTCAGGCCATGAATCATGCGTTTGAGGAGTGCCCCATATTTCAAGCTCACCAACACTTTCCTGAACCGATGAATGCGCCTTCTCAAGGCCGAACAATGATCCTTACGCTCCAACGTACAATCTTGGCTGGAGAAATCACCCAAATTTCTCATGGAGCCAACAAAATAATGACCACCCACAGTCAAACCATGCTAGCCACTTCCATCATTCCAATAATTCTTCCAATCATCAATCCAAACTTTTCTAATGACCCTCACAATTCTCCCAACAATTTTTCAAATTATCAACAAAAATTCCCAACCAAGCTCCACCATCTTCCTTCCAGAATCCTCAACTTGAAAGGAGAATGACTGATTTTGAGAGAAACATGGAAAGGTACATGAAGAACCCAGATTTCCTCATACAAACAATACAGAGGCTAGAGGGTCAAGTGAGCCCGTTAGCCAACCCACAATATGAGAGGCAAAAGGGTACCTTACCCAGTCAACCATTATGAATCTTAGGAATTCACAACAAGCTCATTTGGTTGAGAATCCATCACTGAATCAATGTAATGTTATTCATACATTGAAGTCGGGAAAGAAAGTTGATAACCAAGTGTCAACACCACATAATCCTAGTCAGCACAATCACACTTCAGCATCCACCTCATCTAATCCCACTCCTCCTAAACTTGATGAATCTGAAAAAGATATGTCAACCAGTCATATGCACCAGCCTATAGCACCATTTCCTAATAGGCTAAAAAACAACAAGCAAAATCCACACATGGATAAGATAATTGAGATCTTTAATCAAGTGAAGATAAATGTGCCACTTCTTGATGCCATCCAATAAGTCCCATCATATGCTAAGTTTCTTAAGGACATGTGTACCAAGAAGAGAAAGACTAATGTACCTAAAAAGGTCTTCTTAGCCACTTACATTAGTGAGCTACTATCGGGTCCGATCCCTGTTAAGTACAAGGATCCAGATAGTCCAACCATTGCCTGCACAATAAGACAACCCGAGATTAGTTGTGCACTTCTTGACTTGGGGCAAGTATCAACTTGCTTCCATTCTCAGTTTATCAACAATTAGGGTTGGGCGATCTTAGTCCAACTCGAGTCACTATCCAACTGGCTAACCGTTCAGTGAAAGTTCCAAAAGGGGAGATTAATGATGTCCTTATCCGGGTTAGGGAGTTTATTTACCTTGTTGATTTCTTAGTTCTAGAGATACAACCTGTGTCTAACTCCAATCATAGGGCTCAAACTCCTGTTATCTTAGGGCGACCATTCCTTGCTACTGTCAATGCCATCATCAATTGTAGGAATGAGTCCATGAGGTTAACTTTTGGGGACATGACTAGAGAAGTCAATGTCTTCAACCTAGAAAAACAACCTCGTAAGATAAGAGATCAAACATTTGAGGTAAACTTTGTTGAAAATAATTGTGATGAAAAGAGTGAAGATATAAAAGATGAGTCGCTGTTTCTTATGAATTATTTAGGAATGAATGCGATTATCTTGATAACAAGGCATATGTCAGAAATCCTAATGTTAGAGTACCCTTTAAAAAGGGAAAATTTGATTTGAATATCTTCACTTTCGATGAGCCAACCAATAATGTATCGCATGAGAATATAATTCAAGAATCTCCGATTGACATACTCTTTGAAAACCTCTTCGAAAAGAACTCATGTGTTTGGATGAACCAACTAGGGATCTTTTGGTTAATTACACATCTCTAGGGGAAAGTGTTGACCTATGCTTTGAGGAGATATATGGAACTGAGTTAGAATTCTTAGGCATTCATAGTGAGAAAGTTTCAACTGAGAAGTATGGTGGTGATCAATTTTGTAATAATGAATGTAGAAATATGAGGAAGGAAAATCTAAAGAAGTTGAGACTGGGGAGGAAGAGAGCTTAAAATGACAGAAAAATTGGCCTTCCCACTATGCCCTATAAAGAGGACCCATTGGAATGACGGGAAGAGAGCTAGAGGGATAAGACCGAAAAAGATCTAGGTGTGGGAGAAACTTGATGTTGTACATATTTCTGTATAATATATGCACCTCTTTTACATTTCATTTCATGCATGTATACATTTCTTTCATAAGTTGGGGGACAATGCAGAGATAAGTGTGGGAGAGGGTTTCTAATATGACTAATATAACTTCAAAAAAATTGTATATATATATATATATATATATATATATATATATATATATATATATATATATATATATATATATTATAAAACTTTTTGAAAGGTAAGAACAATATTTTGATATATTTTTTGTAAGAAATTAAGTCAATTTAAGGAATAGGAAAATCATAATTAGGATTTCTTACACTTGGTCAAATAAGATGACTTGTTTGATTTTTAGGGTTAGGAAGAAAATTTGTGAAAGTAATTTAGTCTTGATATTTACCTTGATGAAATATGTACATTAAATACACTTACACACTTAAGGCTCTAAAACAAAGACTCTTATGCCTTATAAAAAATATATGTTTAAAAAAAATAAGAAATAACAAATCTAATTATTGATTAGCTTGGTGCTTTGGGCCTAAGCAAGCCTTGGTATTTATGCAAAAGATAATTAGATAAGTTTGAAAACAAATATATATATAAATCCTCTGATTAAGCTGGGTATTTTTGCCTCATGAAGCATAAGTATTCACGCCTAAAAGGGGTACATTTTATAAATAAAAATCTTGATTTCGTGGCCTTGTCTGCTTGAGTGTTTAAGTCCTTGGGGGTGTTTTCTCACCTGGTGCCCTAAAACTGTCCGGTTTGGATGTCACCAACTGAAGGCTCGTTACAAGGGTAGATTAGAAAGCCTAATAGAATTGAGGAATAAATTTCACACCAAAAATAAATATAAATAAGCCTTAGGAGTTAATGTTAAAGAACCCTTAGTCAACTTCACAGTCACGATGGTGCATACGACTCAGGGTAAATTAATAGACTAGATGAGAAGTACAATTTGACTCCTTACTTTGATTGATGACATGTTTTTTGAATAGAGACTGAGTTTCTGAATGAAAATTTGATATTCCTATAACTTAAAGATTACTTAAAGCCTTATAAATATACTTCAAATATTTCTCCTTTAAAAATGTTTTTTCGAAAATACTAACATTTTTTATGGATTTTGTGGGTGCAATCCATTGAAAACCTTCACGAGACAAAACTTGTCCTCTAGGGGTAACCTAGAGGTTTCATGGCTTGTTGCACATGCTCAGTGCAATCGAGTGACCTGCGAAAGTGGTCTAATAAATGACTAGAATTAGTTTGATGTTTTGCTCGAGGGCGAGCAAAAGATAAGCGTGGGGGTGTGATCAGTCACATATATTGCATATACATTGTCACCTTACCTTACTTTTTAGCTAATAAATTCTATTAATAAGTCTTCTTCTTCTTTGTTAAATGTAGGCCCAATTGCTAAAAGAAAGAAAGGAGAAACAAGCCCAAAAGCCCATCAAATTCTGATTTAATTCAGAATAAATTCGAAATCAGGAATCAGGGCAAATCTTGGCATATCAGAGAGGTTGAAAATCGGTTGAAATGAATCTTCCTGAATCAAGCGGTTGAAGCCAACAAATCAAAGATCATTTCGTCAAATCTGGGAGTTACAACAGTGAATCCAGGAAGACAAAAGAGAGATCATATCCACGCCAATCACCACTCCACCTTGATGTGGCCAATTGGCCACATCCAGGCCGCGGATCCGCGGCTTGTTGGTGGAGATAAGGGGAGCGCCTCACTCCCTGCCCTCTGGGTTTTTGCATATAAAAGCTTGGGTTTTGTACATAAAAAAAGGGAAGACTAGGATTAGAATTTTGTTTATACTTTAAGCTTTAGGTTCTTTGTTAGATAGTACAAAAGTTGTATTTTTGTTTTGCAATTTGTAGTTCAGTACAATACCTGTGAGAGAAAGGATTGAGTGCTTGTAACTTGAAGATTGAAGTGACATCAATACAAGTATCGAGCCACATTTTCTTCCACTCATATTACGGTATGTCTTGCGTTATTTACTTGCCTTTTTCTTTGTCTTCGATGAGTAGCTAAATCGGTTTTTCTGTGCTCACTATTGTACCTCTCTCCAATTCTTCTTCTCTCCTGATTTTAATGAAAAAAAGACCAAATGAATCATTTGCATGCCTAACTTAAAACATTTCTTCTTGAAAGTATTCTTGAAGGCACATGAAGATGGATTTGGATTTTTAAACTCCTACTTCTTTTAAGAACGTTTCTTGAACTGTTTTTATTCCATACTTGCTTCTTCACGCTAACATTCAATTCAAAACATTTTCTTAAAGAAAAGAGTTCACTTTTCAACCATCTTATATGCTTTACTTCAAACTTTCTAAAGTCAACCTAAGTTTTGCGTATGATCAAGTTGAGGCACTAAGGATTTCAATAGAAGAATAAACGGTTGAGTAGTGAGATAGTGTGCCCAGAATTTCTCCTTCTTATATTTAAAACAACCAAACAATTTTCAAAGTTTTTTTTAATCACCTTCTCCAACGTCTTTCTCCAAAATTACATTTCTCTTTTAATCATCTCCTTCTTTCCATTCTCTTTTCAATTAAAAAATAAGCACAATTCTTTGTTATTAAATGAAACATCAAAAAGCTTTCATCGCATTCCTCCTTGTGGACACGACCCGTTAGCCACAAACTACAAGGTAATTTCTTAACTCTTTGATTGTTTCTTTCATTTTAGCAATCATGGAGATTGAGTTGGAATCCCTTAAGTGTGAGGTGATTGTTGTTGGTGTTGGCTTTGTGCCTATCCCTCATTTGTGAGGTTGATATTATGTTAACTTAGTGCCTTGCCTCTAAGTGTAGAGGTTATATTTGTTGAGAGAGGAGTTGTGTACTCTCAAATTGTATTTACCCAAATCCTCAGTGGAGGTTCCCTATGTGGGAAGTCCTGTGTGGACGAGATGGTGAAAATCTTTCTGTGTGAAGGCGGGAACGTAGAGCTAGTGCTCGAATCTCGAAATATATCTTTGTGTTTGCGTTTCATCCCACTTTCTCTAACTCTCTCTCTTACATTGTGCATTGATTCATATTGTTCATATCATATACATGCTTGGTTTGATTGTGTGCCCATACTTGTGTTTAACCAAGAGAGCTTCATATAGAACCTCAACTCTTGTTTAGAGGAATTTAGAGGAGATAGTCCAGAGCCCTTCACCGAAATTCGGCTAGACTCTTTGGTTACATTAAGTGTGTTGCATTTACGTTTTAAATTCTGCATCATTTGTCATTAGATTAGCCTTACGCCTATTCACCCCCCTCTAGGTGTACTTTCAATTGGTATCTGAGCCTACGCTCCTGATATTAGGTTTAACCACCCCTAAGTGAGATCATGGTTAGCTAATTTAGATTTGCATTTGCACAGTTATATTGTTTACACACATTCATGGATTACTTTGCACCTCCTATGTTTGATGTTTCTGACATCAATATGTGGAAGCTTAGGATGAGTATGTACCTAAAAACCCTAGGATTGCATGTTTTCCTTGCCGCTACTAAGAAATCCTATGTTGGTAATAGTAAGCATATAGAGGCCAATGCACAAGCTCTAATGGCACTTAGAAGCACGCTTAACAAAGAATATTTGTGTTTAGTTTCTCATTGTGATTCCGCCTTTGCAGTGTGGAACACGTTGACCTCTCCCGCGCTATAAACGCCAAACATAATGGAGAAGGAATCTAGTGAGAATGAATCCGAACAACGTTGCTACATGGTCCAAGGGAATGACTCCTTTGAGGTAAATTTGGAAACTCATCTAGATGATTGTGCTAGTTCTTCTGGCAATGATTTAGTTGATGCCGATGCTTTAAATGAGAACCTTCCATTGTTTGTGAAAAATTACTTGAAAAATAAAAGCTTTGAAAAAAAAAAGTCTTGCATTAAATAAAGAAAATGAGTTTTGGTTTCAAAACTTGATGTGTCTTTGCAAGAGAAGTTGAGATTTCAAATGAATGGGACTCATTGAAATCTCAACTTGAA
Organism: Agave tequilana; assembly: GCA_038442645.1. NCBI lineage: Eukaryota > Viridiplantae > Streptophyta > Magnoliopsida > Asparagales > Asparagaceae > Agave > Agave tequilana. The sequence goes on along the minus strand of JAVJIF010009283.1, from coordinate 158,788 downwards.
CTTGCTCTAAATGAAAACAAAATTTTAAAAAACAAAAATGATTGCAATGATGTTTTGAAGAAAAATGAGGCTTTATCTTCAAAACTTGATTTTATTATAAAAGAAAATGAATCTTTGAAAATGAATTGCTTTAATTTCAAAGGATTTGGATTTGGTTTCTAAGAATAATATTTCTTTGAAAAATGATATAGATTCTCATGTTTGCCATGCTAGTATAGCTTCACCATCTAGCTTACATATTGCATGCACCTCTTCTTCCATGATTGAAATGATATATCCATGTTAAAGAAGAGTGTTGATTGTTTAGGCTCCACTTTGAGCCAATGTGCCATGAACTACACACATTTGGAATCTATGTTTCGAAAGAAACGAGTTCCACCTATGCATTTACACCATACACGACATACACATGCTTCCCATGTTCACACTCATAACACTATGTATGCTCATGTGTACACTTGTATACATTATGGACGAAAGGGCCACCTTGCTAAGTTTTGTTATGATAGAGTACATGATGTAAATTTAGCAAATAGATTTGTTTGGGTTAGGAAAGGTACTAACCTCATGGACCTAAAAGAGTATGGGTACCAAAGACCACTCCTATTTTATTTGATGTAAGTGTGGGCTCTCACATGACGTGAGAGTGTTGGTACCTTGAGGTGGATACGTTCCAAGCTTAAAGGTGATAATTTTAGATGCATCACTTTCAAGGGAGTTTGATGGTAGGACCACCTTGGTTTGGAAATATAGAGATGTGCCCTCTTGATTTTTGTAACGATCTCTAACTCCCATTTAAGTTTACATGCTTTCATTTTATAGATTTTTAGCATGTTATGTTTTTGTGTTCATCATGTTAAATACCATGCTTATTAGACCTATGACATACATGTATAGTATTTGAGATACACCCATGTTTATATGGACCCATATTTTGTGTTCTCACTTTAGTTTAGCTATTATGTATATCATAGCTCTAATAGCACGAGCATTTACCATAATGATCATATGAGTTTTGTTTTGATTTTTGCACTTCATGTTTTGATTACTTGTTTAAGATGTAGTTTTCATTAAAACTTGAGTATATACTTGTACAACTAGTGAGCCACAAATAGATTATTATATGTTTGTACTTGATTGCTCATTTGTACTCATTAGATGCACTAGTATAGCCTAGTTTTGATGATTCATGCATTTTGACTTGTATTCTCTATCTTTGACATGTTTTCACGTTTGTGATTAGCTCATGTATATGTCTATTTTGTCTAAACTAATAGTTATACATATACATCCTTGAGCCACTTGCTTTCATGCATATACTTTTGTGGACTCGTTCATGCTTGGATATGTATGCATACTCTAGTTTGTACTAAACATACATATACCTTGAAGTAGATTTAGTTTTGATAATTTTTTTTTAGAATTTCATATTGAGCTTAAATGCCTTATTCCATGACTTTTGTTGATTACATAACCTTTTACACTCTATATTTGTTGTTTACTCATGATTTATTTTCATGAGATTATATGAGCTCTATTGCTATTTGAGTGTTGATGATTGTGTAATTTTCATGTTTTCATGGATATATTATTGTTTTATTCCTTACTTAAAGGATTTCGTACTAGTTTACAAGTTTTATCACAAAACTAGTTGCGTATTCTTCTTTTTAGTAGAGTTTTTCAAATATGTTATATTTTCAAATCCTATTTTTGAAAACCCCTACCCATTATGGGTGGTTGGATGGGCGACCATACCTTGTATGCTCATATTGAAAATCATTTTAACATGTGCATGAATAGGATGGTCATTATGAGTTACACTTGATTTTCATTGTGTTTTCAATTGGTATCACAATTGATAATTATTTTGTATACTCATATTTATTTCTATATATGTATGCTTCAACTTTAAACAATATCAATTTAGATTGGTATTTACATTTTCATATATATATATGTGTGTGTGTGTGTTGTGTGTGTGTTGTGTGTGTGTGTGTGTGTGTGTTTTGATTGTGCTTACTATATCTTTATATCTTTGAGTACAAATTTTGCCATGCTAAGCTTGAATTAGTTCTTAATGACAATTATTTTTCAAATTGGCATCTTATACAAGATTATGCATCGTTTTCATTAGTATTTCATAAAGGGGAGAAAATTCATGTTTTACCTGTCAATCGATTTTGTTTACAATTGGTATCTTACTCCCACTCTTTATGTTAAAAAATTGATATCTTAGTTTTCATTTGGTTTCCTATGCTCCTAATGAAAATTATTTTCAATTAGTATATGTTTCATTTTCAATATTGGTATCAAGAATCTTAAATTGATAGTATCTCTATTTGGTATCTCTATTGCAAAATGATTTTAGTGTTTAACCAAAAAGATTGGTTTATGTTTTTTTAATTAGTATCAAAAGTGTAAAATATTGTCAATTGGTACAAATTTTTACCATTGGTATCAAGATTACCTATATGTTTATATATTTCAATTGATATCAAAATTTTTGTTGGTTTCTTCAAAATGTTTTGTTTATTTTCAATTGGTATCATAAATTGGTATCATGATGTTTTGATGTATACCTTTATACTAATTGATATTTTTTCAATTGGTATCATAATGTTTTGATTTGTATTGCTTACATGCAAGGGAAGCTTAACATCTTCTCTATATATAGATTCATGTTAAGTGTATGTCATATTGAAGTGATTGACTTTTCTTTGATATGTAGTACACGTGTGTAGTAGGAGCTTCACATCTCCTTTTATACATTGCATATTATGCTTTATGTAGTTAGGGTTTAGTCATCTCTTTTCATATAAATGCATGTATGCAGGGGGAGTTAACTTCACGTCTTTCCTCTTCATGAATGTATATAGCATATATACCTTTATTGTTTGATTTATGCAAAGGGAGAAAAATATTATTTATGCGCTTTATTGTTTGTACCCCTTTGTTGATGAATTGACAAAAAGGGAGAGATATTTTGGAGTTTGATATATGTATGTTTGTTTATATGCATGTTTGTTTAAATTTGTTATTTTTTACCATTGGTATCAAGAGCATCTTTCGTTGGTATCAAGAGTTTTTATTGGTATCAAGAGCAACATTGTTTTAAGAACATTTTTAGTTTAAAATTGGTATCAAGAGCATGTTTATTTTATTGGTATAAAAGATCATGTTTGTTTCATTTCCTTGTTTAATGCATGTTATGCATATCTGTATTGAGCATTCATTGCATATCTTTATTGTTTATTGCTATGCATGAGTTAAGGGGGAACTTTGAAGCTTAACTTTAATCCATGCATATATAACTCCATGAGTTTTATCATCATCAAAAAGGGGATGATTGTTGGCCCAGAGGCCCTTTACTTTAGTTTTGATGATGATTAACTCATGCAGTTATTGTTTACTAATAATCTTGTGATATTTAGTTTTAGATATTTAACCAAGATATTAGTAAGTGATTAGCTTCAACAAAGGTGTTTTGGAGCTTTCACTTGGTGATTCAAGAGCTCGAGCGTCAAGTTCACATCTAGCACTCAGTTAGAGTCAAGCTCGGTGGATCACGTTTGGATCGAGTCGACTTGGCGATGGAGTTTTACAAGAAGACATCGGTTCGTTTAGTTTAAGATTGTTTAGATCTTGTGTTAAAGATTAGATAGTGTTGATATGCTCAACTTCACAATACACACACAAGTTTCATGTTTTAGTTTTGATTTTAGGTTTAACCGATCTTGATTTTCATGAATAGATAGAATCAAAACAAGTTTACATGATTTAATGTGTATTTGATTTGATCTATATACATCTATACTTCATATACTTAGAAAAACTTATTTTGATAAGCCTATTCATGTGTTTGGGTTTTGTATTTAACAAAACTTATTTTTGGACTTAATGTCAAAAACATAGATATACTATGTTTCATGTATATTGGATTCTATCCATATACAACATGCTTAAAAGTTGTTTCAATATCATATTTTTGTATTTACACGTGTTTTGGAAAAATTGGATTTCCATTTCAAAAATCCTAGTTTTGAAAAATACGGATTTCGGTTTAAGGCAAATTATCAAGAACACAAAAATGGTTCAAATAGTTTGTAATATATGTCAAATTTTTTTCACACATATTTGTATTTCAAAGATCTAATAAGAACTTATTTTTGTGAAATTTATGTGATTTTATGGGATTTAATTGAAGATAAAAATCCTAGTTTTTAAATCCTATAATGGCTGGACTGGCTGTCTACCGATCGACCGGGCCGGTCGACCGGTACAGAAGTCGGTCGACCGGTACAGAGGTCGACCGGCCCGCTCGACCGACGTGCACAGGACGTGCACGCAGCCAGGCTGGTGGGCCGGTCGACCGGGTCGGTCAACCGCCAGAGAGCTTCTGCTCTCTAGAAAAGGCCCCGGTCGACCGACCGGTCGACCAGCAGAGAGTTCTGCTCTCTGTATCCAGCTCCGGTCGACCGGACGGTTGACCGGCCAGAGAGCCGTTGCTATCTGGATCCAGGCTCGGTCGACTGGTGGGGTCGACGGTCATAAATTTGACCGTTGGCCGGTCGACCGCCGGTCGACCGAAAGGGCAAATTTGCCCTTTCCTGCTGCCAACGGGCAGATTTGGATTGGGGCTATAAATACCCCACGTCTTTTGCTGATTTGATTAAGTTTTCAAGAGAGAAAAATTTCACATCCCTTAAGTGTTTTTCAGCAAAAGTTTTTGGGTTCAAAAGTTTTAATCTTTATTTGTTTTTAAAGTGTTGAAATTTCAAAGAAAATAGTCTTTTGGGAATTGGTTTTTGATCTAAAATTCTATATCTATTTGGAAATTTTCCAAAGTAATTTTCTTATTCAAAACACCATATTTCTCACACTTGAGCTTATCTATCTATCCTATCTATAGGATCATTGTTTTGTGAGAAAGAATTGGTTTGTGGTTTAGAGAGACCACCAAGTGTTATTACCTTCCATTCATTGTGATATTCCTCTAGTGAGAGGTGATTATGTTGATATCCCTCTAGTGAGAGGTGATTGTGGAAGTGGTGTTTATATCCCTCTAGTGAGAGGTGGAGATTGAGTTGGAATCCCTCAAGTGTGAGGTGATTGTTGTTGGTGTTGGCTTTGTGCCTATCCCTCATTTGTGAGGTTGATATTGTGTTGGCTTAGTGCCTTACCTCTAAGTGTAGAGGCTGTATTTGTTGAGAGAGGAGTTGTGTACTCCCAAATTGTATTTACCCAAATCCTCAGTGGAGGTTCCCTGTGTAGGAAATCCTGTGTGGACGAGTTAGTGAAAATCCTTCTGTGTGAAGGCGGGGACGTAGAGCTGGGTGCTCGAACCTCGAAACATATCTTTGTGTTTGCGTTTGATCCACTTTCTCTAACTCTCTCTCTTACATTGTGCATTGATTCATATTGTTCATATCATATACATGCTTGGTTTGATTGTGTGCCCATCTTGTGTTTACCAAGAGAGCTGCATATAGCACCTCAACTCTTATTTAGAGAAATTTAGAGGAGATAGTCCAGAGCCCTTCACCGGGAATTCGGCTACACTCTTTGGTTATATTAAGTGTGTTGCATTTACATTTTAAATTCCGCACCATTTGTCATTAGATTATCCTTACACCTATTCACCCCCACTCTAGGTGTACTTTAGTTTTCAAAACTTTAGAAATAAAAATACATAAAATATTTTTTTGTGTGTGTGAATCTCATGAGCTATCAAGGTCACAAATCTTGATTTTGACAAAACTAATTTTTACATAACAAATAAGAAAAATACTTTTCTTGAATTGCTTCATCTTGTAACCTGGATTCTTTGAGCTCGACTCCTATCACGGGTCCCATGTTTGATCTTTGATGCTTGGGCTCTTGGATGACAACCTTGAAGACTTCAAACTTGTGAGTCTTTAAGAGAAGATTAAACACATGGTTAAAAACTTTTTTTATTAATCTGAAACTTATATAGATGAAATTATTAGTATAAATAACAACATGGGATTATCATCATAAAAACTAAGGTAAATGACCTTTGATCCAAAACTATCTACTTTGGAATATCTTCTTCTTCTTCTTCTCGTTGCCCTAGCAAATCTTATGGTTTTTTCCTGCTATGCTGCCCCAGTCGATCCAGTCATGAGGATAACCTGATTTCATAACAATTAGGATCAGAGCAAGGTCAATGTGAAAATGCGATCAAGTTCGATATGTAGAAGTTCGATGGTATCATTAATTTCTACAGGTGGCAGATTAGGATGAACACCATTTTGACCCAGAGCGGGTTGAATAAAGCACTACTCGAGAGGGAAAAAATACCTTAAGACATGAAGGAAGAAACATGGCATGAGTTGGATGAGAAAGCCTTGATGACTATTCAGCTTTTCTTGACAGACGAAGTGTTGGATGAGTTTTTTACAGAACTTCAGGACCATTATTTGAAGAAGTCATTGGTGAATCGGTTGATTTTGAAGCAGTTATCTTTCTTCTCCGCATGCATGAAGATACATATATCAAGTCTCACATTGTAAAATTTTTCTGTATTATCAATGATTTATATATGATAGAGGTTCAAAAAGAAGATGAGAATTGAGCACTTCTATTACAGTATTCTTTATTCTTCATATAAGAGCTTTAGGGAAGCTACTATCTATGGAGGCAAGTCAACAATCAAGGTCAATGCGCTCAAGTAGCATCTGCTTAATAAGGAAAAATTGACACCCCATTGAAGGGTGAGTCTCAGCGTGATGATTTCGGGCAAGTTCACTTTTCAAGAGTGAAGAGTAATAATGGAAGTTCCATGAATAACTCAAGACATAGAAATTTGACGTGCAACTTTTGTCACAAAAGGGGCACATTAGAGGTGATTGTTGGCTTCGAAAGAAGAAACAACCAGAGTCTAATGTCACTGAACAAATTGGAGAAGATGAAGATAAGTGTGACGTTCTATCTGTTATAGATAGATCAGTTGGTAACAAAAATAGATAGATTATTGACTCTGAATATTCACAGCACATCAGTTCCAATAGGAAGATATTCTCCGCATACACTTCGGTTCAAAGAGGAGAAGTCTTCATGGGAAATTCTGCTACAAGTAAAGTGATTGGCGAAAGAACAATCCAGTTTCGTTCTCATGATGGATGCATCACTACTCTTCAAGACGTTTATCATGTTCTCCGATTCAAGGTATAATCTCTTCTCTCTTGTAGCTCTGCAAGAGGAAGGGTTTAGTTTCAGTTCTGAAGGTAATCTTATGAAAGTCTACAAAGAGGCTCATGTGAAGTTTCTGGCAGAACGTATCGGCAATGTGTATATGTTGCAAAATTCACAAGTTACAGTTGGTGGATTGCAGTTGTCCTCAGCTTCAAAAGTGACGGTTGCAGAACAATCAGAGACTACGATGGTTTCGAGATCGGATGTTCAGTTGTACCCCAAAAAGAGATTAGGACTAGGCGCGCGACAAGATAGTCCAGATCGTTGCTCCTATGGTGGAGCAAATTCTCATAAATTCTGTGTGGATCAAGGAGATCATTGGGTAATAAAGTTCAGGTCGGTCTGAACTTATTCGACATATTCAAGTTGTGACCCTATGAGGGGTTATGGAGAAGAGGGAGTGAGATGAAGATGAAGTCAAGACTTGTTAAATTGTGCATTGATTTAAGCACATGGATATGGTGGTTATTCTCAGACTTGGACGTATTCAAGTCAAGGGGAGATTGTTAGAAATTGTGAATACATCGCGAAGGTAGATGAAACTTCAGAGATTAAAGAACGGACATACACAAGGAGTTGTGCACATTACTAGTCGACTAATACTAGGTATAGTCGACTAATCATGAATTAGTCAACTAATACATTGTATAGTCGACTAGATTGTCCAACAGAGAGTTAGGGTTCTCAAATTTTGTTGGAATAGTCGACTAGTCTTTGGGCCTAGTCAACTAATACATAGTATTAGTCGACTAGTACCCTAACCTAGTCGACTAATAGCAGGTCTGACAGATTCTTTTTTAGGATCTATTTTCAGATTCGAGTTGGATTCAGATTTTCTTTATTCTGAGGTGGTGATTGTTCGTATTGATGAAGTTTTTTTTATCACTAGGAGAGTTCTATGATCTATAAATAAACCATTGAGAGTATCCTTCAATGAAATTCGATGAGTCTGTAATTCCTAAAGGGTGTAATTCATCTTGGTGAGAGATTCGTGAGAGAAGCTTAACCATAAGGGTTCATTGTTCTTGGCAGCCATCAAATGGCTTGTAAGTAATAAGGTTTCTTCCCTTCTCCCGTGGACATACTTACGATATGTTTGATTGGTAGAACCACATTATATTGTGTGTTAGCTTTCTATCTACTTCAGAATATCTTCTTCTCTTCTTCTCGTTGCCCTAGTAGTGTAACGCCCCGATTCTGTGGGTACAGAGATGTTACTACGACGTATATACACAGGTCAAAAATACCCCCATGTATATACGCTAAGCATCAATACAGGTAAGAATCCGAATACGAAAGTACGTGATGCATTTTACATTCCAACATATGAGTACAATTACAAAGTTATCATAGGAAGTGATATAATATTACAAGAATATTATATCACCGATAGGTGCAAATGCGAGAATACAAAGAGATATACAATATGAATAATATAAAAGGTGCTCACGAGCTACCAAAAGAAAACTTGACAGACTAGTAGGGGGCCTGGAAGGATAGGATCTCAGACTGGCAACCGCTGATCCACGACACTACCGCTACGCTACTTTGATCAACAAGGAGTCCATCACAGCCCAAGCTCTAGGATCTAGACATGTAGATCCATGGTTGTCAGAAGCAACCCAACGAGTGATGAGATGAGTGTCGAATGGCGTGCAGGGGCAAGCACACGTGAATCGATAAATCTGAGTCGAAAGGCATGTTTCAAAAATCATGTCTTGAGCACAGACACACATGAGCTGGAATGAGGCATCAAGTGAAGTAACTATGGCAAAACTAGTTATAAGAGATTAGTACGTCGAAGAAATAATCTAAACAAGGAAACCCTTATATATATACCTTATACCCACACACCGTATCCTGGTTTCATATAACCCGAACCGTCTCCTGAACTAAGAAAATATCATAAAACTGATAGAAAATTGATAAAATTGATAATACTGAATACAAGTAAAATTAGCTGTACAAGCTTAGTTTATAACTTCATGAGACTAGTATATCGAAGGAATTATCCAAACAAGAAACCCTCATCTATATACCTTATGCTTTACTTCACTATAATCTGAGTGTATACAACCTGAATTGTAAAACAGCACGTTGAATTATTGATTAGCATCTTATTATCATTATTATTACTCATCCTACCCATATATCTAGGTATGTGTCCTTGCGTCCCAACATACATACATCCATATATGAATAACCTGAGGTTGTTATTGGAAACTTATGATGAAACCAACGAGTTCTATTACAGTGGGTCTCGTGCATACCTAGGACCACGACTCAGGATGTTCCATTGTTGGAGTACTGAATCAGCCGTAAGGCCTACAAAAGATGGGTCTTATATTATGCCCATTCAGGAATATAACAGGAGGTAGGAGGCCAATGCTCCCCTCGGAACACCTGGAGGCCCTCAGGTAGAATCGAAACTTTGAGTTGCACAACATACCTAATACTACTGTAAACATATTCACCACTTGAAATCCGTTAGTTTCTCCTTACTCAATTTAGATTGGCCTTTTATATTTTATTATATAGTTATCAATTTACGGGAATAACAGTAGCAGATCAGGTTCAAGAATTCAAAAGACAAGAGTAATAGGGATACAAGTCATTATATATAGTACAGGATAGCAGTTATTTTTGAAATATGATAATCACAAGTCATGTATTAAACAGGACAGGTGACAAGTAATAACATGTAGATGTCAGGTGATAGCAAGCAGGTGTCAGGTGTCAAGTAATAGCATGTCAGGTGATAGCACAACAGATATCAACTATTATAAAACACAATACAGGAAAACACTACCGATACAGAGGATCAGTACGAATACAGGAAAACAGTACTGATACAGGGGAACAGTATGAATAAAAGAAAATGTACAGTTTAAGAAATAGTATAAGTATAGGTTTCAAAACTTTCACAAATATCAAGAAAATTATAATAGTTAAATTATCAAGCGGGCAAGCAAGCAAGCGAACATTCAAGCGAAGCTAAGCAAAGCTGGAGCGAAGCTAAAATACAACACTAGACGCCATCATGTTCGGCGTGGTTACCGCTCGCGGCATGACTAAACACACGCGATGGAGTGAGGGTATTAACGCTATACTATCGTGCGTGCTAAAGCCACGTTCACGGTATAACTATGCTTGAACGGAGTTAGCAGTAAAGTGCTGAGCGCTAGGTCCACCTATCGGCATAGATCATAGACCTAACGGTTTGAACGCACTCTTTCTCCGAGGAAGTGGGCGAAAGCTCAAAGGGCTGTGAGAGACCATAAGGTCTAAGCTCACTCCCAGTAGCTACCACGAAACCCAGAGGGTGTAAGATATAAAACCTATTAGGTCGCCAGCCCGAGAAGTGGGCGGGAGCCCGAAAACTGATTAGGTACTTGTAGAGGTGTTGGTATCAAACACACACATGTAACAGGTAATAGCTATGCTATCAATAGAATGGTGAAGCCCAGAGGCTGATCAAGGTAGAAATAAAAATAGCGAGTAGACAATGCGAACAATCAAGCGGAGCTATGCAAGGCTAGAGCGAAGCTAGCGCACAACGCGAAATGCTATCACGCTTGGCGTAGTTACTGCTCACGGTGAAGCCACGATAACGTACAGCTATCGCTCAAGGCGTAACTGTAAATCACCTAGAGGGGGGGTGAATAGGTGATGGCTAATCTAATGGTCACTTAATGCCAAATGATGCGGAAGCTAAAAATAATTATGACCTAATTAAATCTTTTACACTAAACACTATGTATAACACAAGAGTGTTGTCGAATTCCCCGTGAAGGGCTCTGGACAAACTCCTCTAGATTCCCCTTGAATGGGTTGAGGTGCCGCGTTGGCTCTCTTGGTTGAATACAAGTGTTAGCAACAATCCCAAGCAAGTATATCAATATGAGCACAAATGAATATATCAAGCATATAAAGATAGACAATAATTGAATGCAAGATATAAACAAGAGATAAAGAGAGAGAGAGAGAGAGCAATCGCAAACACAAGGGTAGTTTCGAGGTTCGAGCACACTTGCTCTACATCCCCGCCTTCGACACACGAAGGATTTCCATTATGCAAGATCCCAATGGATCTCTCCTCGGTGCCGCCAACACCTACAAGCCCTCGGACTCCCTAGTCCCGTACACACCGCAAGCCCACCGGCTCGCCGAGGCCGCACCTCGTACAACAAGTCCACACCCGAACTCGAAACAACGACGAGCACACTTGCCCGTCTCCTCAAAGAACAAAGAAAAGATCTTTGGTGATCACAAACACTTTGATCACCTAAAGAACTCTCACTACAACACACCTATAGGATGTATAATCAATGGATAGCTCAAGTGTAGTGTGAGAAAAACAAGGATGTGAAAGGTGGAGGAAAACTCAAAGACTTTCTTTTAACACTCTTGATAAAACTTCCCTTAAGATAGGAAATATTGGCACTCTATTTTGTGGAGAAAACTTCTGAAAATGACTAGGAAAAACTGGCTCTAAGTCTCCCAAAAATCTTAGCTCAAAACAATGACCAAACCCCCTTTTATAGAGGTCAGAAAAATGTGACCGTTGGGGTCTGTCAGAGCTTCCGGTCGACCGCCCGGTCAACCGCCAACGGTCGAAAATCCGACCGTTGGAGCCTCCGGTCGACCGCCCGGTCGACCCAGAAATCCAGAGAGCAGAACTCTCTGCAGCGGTCGACGTCGGGTCGACCGGACCACTGTGCTGCACAGACATGCACAAGTCTGTGCACGTCGGTCGACCGTGGGTCGACCGGCCATGGTGCGGTCGACCGCTCGGTCGACCGACCTGCCTGTCAGCCAGTTCCAGGTCTGGAAAACTGGTTTAAATTAATTTTTAAAATCTTTTAACACTTATAAAAATTCCATAAACTTGTTTTAACATTCTATATTGAAAACCAAACTTGTGATAAAAATTTTCAAGACATATCAACATATTCATATCATTTCAGCGTCTTGCAAATTTAATCAAAAATCAAAACATGTATTTTTCAAACTTGGTTTTCATAACTTCACAAAATATAAAAACAAGATATTTGATTTCATTTTAAAGCATAGTGTGTATGGATATGATCCACTACACAATCATAATGTAATATATATGTTTTTGCCATAAAGCTCTAAACTTGATTTTGATAAAAGATATGTATATATAAAATTACCAAAATCCAAATAGTATTTTGTCACAAAAAAAAATCTTTTCTAACTACAAAATCTTTTATGAAAAGACAAGTAAATCAAGAGTGTGTGTGTGATATATATTTGAGCAATCCACCAACTATCTATCCTTTACATTTTTAACTAAAACAAAAACAAAATCTTATACCTAGACACAAGTCTTCATCTTCTTGAAGTCTTCACTTGAAGGCTTCTCATCTTCTTGACTTGGTCCAAGCTTGATCCAAAAGCTCCTTGGATCACACCGTGCTAGCTCCAAATCTTGATATTTTGTCCTTTATTGAGCTATGCACCTACTAAGATCTTGATAATGAATCTGTCACTAATTAAACACAAGATCATTAGTAAACATAACTTCATGAGTTGATCATCATCAAAACAAGGGTGATAGGCCTTTGGGCCAACAATCTCCCCCTTTTTGATGATGACAAAACTCATGGAGTTATATATGCATGGATTAAAGTAAAGCTTCAAGGAAGCTCCCTTTAACTCATGCATAACCCAAAATAATAGATATGGCAATGAGGCACATGAATATGTATGCAAGTATGGAGATAAAACATGCAACAAGCATAAATCAAAATTTTTTCTCTTATTTGCAAAACAAAAACAATATGCATAAATAACAAGGAAGACAAATACTACCCCCTTAAGCAATGAAAACATGCATATATACTCAAATACTTCTCCCCTTTTTGTCAATCATCAACAATGGGTTCAAAGTAAAATCAAATCAAACAAATTTTTCTCCCCTTTTTGTCAAAAACAAAAAGATCAAGAAGGGGTAATACAAATCAATCAATAAAGATTTATATGCGATATACATTCATGAAGAGGAAGACGCTAAGTTAGCTTCCCTACACATATGCATTACATGAAAGAGGGATGACAAGCCCTAATTCACATAACACATATTATGTAATGCATAAGAGGAGATGTGAAGCTCCCCCTACACACGTATATCATATAAAGAAGAGTTGTCAAGCTCCTCAATTTATAATATACTCAACATGAATCCATATGTAAGAGAGATGTTAAGCTCTCCTTGCATATAGGAAATACAAATCAAACATTTTGAATTTTTCTTGAAGATTTTGCATATTTTTTTTATTATTTTGATATCAATAGTAAACATATGAAAAAAATTTTTATTTTTCATCATAAACTTTGTGCTTTTAAAAAATGTGAGCAATTGTGAGTTAAGCACATGGAAATCATATATATGTATGAGAAATGAGTATACCAAGTGAAATTGAAACATACATATATATAAGAAACAAAATATGAGTATATACAAAATAAGTTCATATTGATACCAATTGAAACGATTCAATGATACCAATTGACATAACAATAAAATCAAGTGTATATCTCATAACCTACCACCCTTCATATGCACAAGGTAAAAGATTTTCAATGAAGCATACAAGGCATAATCGCCCATCCATCCTCCCATTGATGGTAGGGGTTTTCAAAAATAGATTTGAAAATAAGCTTAGTTTGAAAAACTCTACCAAATGAAGAATTTGCACTTAGAAAAATGTTTTAAAACTAGTGAGGAATCCTTCAAGTAAGGAATAACGCAAAAATATTTTTCATGAAACACAAGTAAATCACATGGCACTAAAAACACTCTATTATCCATGAAGTCCATAAAATTTCCAGAAAAGATGAGTGCACTAGTGTTATGTGAAACATGGTATCATGAAAATGTCAATAAAGCTCAATATTCCTTAAATAAGAAAATATGAAAATCATCACAAAATTTTTATTAAAAAGATATATATTTCAAGATATATGTATGTTTTGACAACACAATAAGTATACATACATATCTCTTATACACAATTGAGTCCATATAAATATATTTGCATTAAAGGCAAATGACTCAAGAGGTATACATGTATATCTTAAAGTTTGGCAAAATACACATATACATGAAATGAAAAACACATGATCATAAATCAAATCCAAGAAGTGGGAATATAAGTTTAAAAATGTATGTATCATCAAAACCAAGCAATACAAGCACATTTCATGGGTTCAAATAAGCGTTCAAGCACAAATATAAATAGATTTATTTGTGGCCCATGACATGTACAAGTACAAATCCTAGTGTTGACAAAAACTAACATATAAACTAATATTCAAATCATGAAGCATCAAATTTTGAGAAAAATAGAATCATGTGTCAATCTCAAAAGAATTATTTGAAGAATAAATAACTAGTATAAATTGTTTTTGAAAAGCTAGTTAAAGATCCTTCAAATATGTCAAATCTTATGTTTTTCATAAACATAACTAGATACACAAAAATTAATCACTCATGATCTATAAAGCTCAAAATATTTTTTTTTTTTTTAACAAAAGTGTGAGTGTTAAATGATCATGTAAATAGCATTTTTATGAAAATAGTCAATGAAGCTCATAAGTCACATATTTAACAAAAACACGAAAAATCATTTTTAGTCAGAACACTAATCATCATGGTATATGTATGATTAATCCAATCCTAATAATACACATACATATCCCAAATCTAAAAGAGTCTATTAATGATGTTTGCATGAAGGCAAGAGACTCACGGGTATACATGTATATTTATTAGAATTGAATCAAAAATACATATACATGAAGTAAAGCATAAAAATAGGCATAACAAGTATAAATGAAAGAATCATCAAAACTAGACTATGAATATGCATATAGTGGGTACAAATGAGCATGAAGTGCAAATATATATGAAACAAATGTAGCTCACTATTTGTACATGTATAATACAAGTTTTGATAAAAACTACATCTAAGCATGTTATAACCACATGAAGCACAAAAATATGAAAATGCTATATGATATATGAAATTAAAAGCATGTACATAAAAAGTAGGAGTTTAGAAATTGTTACCAACTCCAAAGCTCCTAACATGGTGGTTGTCCCACCAAAGCCTCCTTGATAGCGGTGCTCCAAATGTGTGTCCATCAAGTCCATTTGCATCCACTACCAAGGCACCAATTCTCTCACGTCTTGTGAGAGCCCTCACCTACATCACAAGCAAATGGTGGGGGTTTTGGTACCCCAAATTTTCTTGTAGGGTCCACGGGGGTTAGCTTTATTGTAAGGAACCCAAAATCTTTTATTCTTAGCAAAATTAAAATGATCTAATCTATCATAACAATATTTTGCTAAATGGCCTTTGCGGCCACAATGTGTACATACGTACACCTTAGTATGCTTATGTGTAGGAGTGTGATCATGTTGTGCAACATAAGCAAATGCATGGTTATGATGTGCATGAATGTGTGGAGTTTGTTTCTTTGAAAACATTGACTCCAACCTAGAATGATTGAAAGCACAAGAGTTCAAGGTTGAACTCAAACCATCCATTTTATTTTTCAAATTCTTAATCTCATTAGTTGTGGCATGTAAAGCATGATGAGATATATGATCATTTTTCTTTTTCTTTTGTGAAACAAAATCTTTTTCTTTTTCACAAATTTTTCTTTTCAAAGATTTATTCTCTTGAAAAACAACTTCTTTTTGTTTTTCCACCAAATCAACTTTCTTTTCAAAATAGTGTTTCTTCACATAAATCATTCAATTTTGAAAATAAGGAAACATTCTCATTTTTCAAATCTTTATTTTCCTTTCTAAGCATGCAATCTTAGATTTAAAAGAGTCTTGTTCTACATGCATGCAAGCAATATTCTTCTTCAAATTTTATTATCTTTCTTAATCATGTCATATTTCTCAAGTAATAATTGATAAAATGTAGAAAGCTCTTCATATGACATATTATTATCCTCATCCTCGGATTCGGAAGTTACCTCAAGGGGGTTATCCCCTTGGACCATATAGCAAACGTTGGAGATGTCGCTTCCAACGTCCGAATCGCTCCCCGCATAGTATAGATCCTTTTCGCCAAGGGAGATGAGGGTATTCCATACTACAAAAGCCGAATCAAAGTTATAAACTCTAGATAAATAAATATCATCTAGGGTAGACTTTAAAGCATTAAGGGCTTTTGCATTAGCCTCAAAATTCTTACCATCTATACAATATGCATTATTAGTAGTGACAAGATATACATGAAAACCTAAGGCTTTGAGGTACAAGGACATCTTCACCTTCCATATATGGATGTTAACAATATCAAACATGGGTGGTGACATGAAGTCCATGGTGTGTGTACAAAAATATTGTGATTAGCTTAAAATGAGGATCTTTTACTCTAGGTTGTTAGACCAAAATCAGAGTACCAAGCTCTGATACCAGTTGTAAATCACCTAGAAAGGGGGTGAATAGGTGATGGCTAATCTAATGGTCACTTAATGCCAAATGATGCGGAAGCTAAAAACAATTATGACCTAATTAAATCTTTTACACTAAACACTATGTATAACACAAGAGTGTTGCCGAATTCCCCGTGAAGGGCTCTGGACAAACTCCTCTAGATTCTCCTTGAATGGGTTGAGGTGCCGCGTTGGCTCTCTGGTTGAATACAAGTGTTAGCAACAATCCAAGAAAGTATATCAATATGAGCACAAATGAATATATCAAGCATATAAAGATAGACAATAATTGAATGTAAGATATAAACAAGAGACAAAGAGAGAGAGAGAGCAATCGCAAACACAAGGGTATGTTTCGAGGTTCGAGCACACTTGCTCTACATCCCCGCCTTCGACACACGAAGGATTTCCACTATGCAAGATCCCAATGGATCTCTCCTCGGTGCCGCAACACCTACAAGCCCTCGGACTCCCTAGTCCCGTACACACCGCAAGCTCACCGGCTCGCCGAGGCCGCACCTCGTACAACAAGTCCGCATCCGAACTCGAAACAACGACGAGCACACTTGCCCGTCTCCTCAAAGAACAAAGAAAAGATCTTTGGTGATCACAACACTTTGATCACCTAAAGAACTCTCACTACAACACACCTATAGGATGTATAATCAATGGATAGCTCAAGTGTAGTATGAGAAAAAAAAGGATGTGAAAGGTGGAGGAAAACTCAAAGACTTTCTTTTAACACTCTTGATAAAACTTCCCTTAAGATAGGAAATATTGGCACTCTATTTTGTGGAGAAAACTTCTGAAAATGACTAGGAAAAACTGGCTCTAAGTCTCCTAAAAATCTTAGCTCAAAACAATGACCAAACCCCCTTTTATAGAGGTCAGAAAAATGTGACCGTTGGGGTCTGTCAGAGCTTCCGGTCGACCGCCAACGGTCGAAAATCCGACCGTTGGAGCCTCCGGTCGACCGCCCGGTCGACCCAGAAATCCAGAGAGCAGAACTCTCTGCAGCGGTCGACCGTCCGGTCGACCGGACCATTGTGCTGCACAGACATGCACAAGTCTGTGCACATCGGTCGACCGTGAGTCGACCGGCCATGGTGCGGTCGACCGCTCGGTCGACCGACCTGCCTGTCAGCCAGTTCCAGGTCTGGAAAACTGGTTTAAAAATTTATTTTAAAATCTTTTAACACTTATAAAAATTCCATAAACTTGTTTTAACATTCTATATTGAAAACCAAACTTTTGATAAAAATTTCAAGACATATATCAACATATTCATATCATTTCAGCGTCTTGCAAATTTAATCAAAAATCAAAACATGTATTTTTCAAACTTGGTTTTCATAACTTCACAAAATATAAAAACAAGATATTTGATTTTATTTTAAAGCATAGTGTGTATGGATATGATCCACTACACAATCATAATGTAATATCTATGTTTTGCCATAAAGCTCTAAACTTGATTTTGGATAAAAGATATGTATATATAAAATTACCAAAATCCAAATAGTATTTTGTCACAAAGAAAAATCTTTCTAACTACAAAATCTTTTATGAAAAGACAAGTAAATCAAGAGTGTGTGTGTGATATATATTTGAGCAATCCACCAACTATCTATCCTTTACATTTTTAACTAAAACAAAAACAAAATCTTATACCTAGACACAAGTCTTCATCTTCTTGAAGTCTTCACTTGAAGGCTTCTCATCTTCTTGACTTGGTCCAAGCTTGATCCAAAAGCTCCTTGGATCACACCGTGCTAGCTCCAAATCTTGATATTTTGTCCTTTGTTGAGCTATGCACTACTAAGATCTTGATAATGAATCTGTCACTAATTAAACACAAGATCATTAGTAAACATAACTTCATGAGTTGATCATCATCAAAACTAGGGTGATAGGCCTTTGGGCCAACAGTAACTGCACTTGGCTAGAGTTAACAGTAAAGCGCTTAGCACTAGGCTCGCCTACCAAGAGGGGCCGAAAGACCTGACGGTCGCACTCCCTCTTTTGAGGAAGTGGGTGAAAGCCCAAAAGGGCTGAATGGCCGGAAGGCCAAGTAAGTACTTGCATAAGATGTTAGTACCAATTGAGCAGACATAAAAATATGGTAATAACTAGATTATCAAAGAGTGGTGAAGCACAGTGGCTGAGTGTGGAGCCTGGAGGCTAATAGGGCCTGAAGGCCGAGTCGGAGGTTAAACGATCACGAAGGATCGGCCATGCATGATAATATAACAGAAATAAAACACATTACAGACAGTATATATGTACATGTATTTAACTACACTAATACAAGCATTCGTGATAAGTCTATTACATATAGTCCTAGGCACTCGGCCATATACATATATAGGTATAAAATGTCAATGAATACAATACAATCCAAAATACAAGTCAACCCAACAAAATGGGAAAACATAAAACTAAGCGAGGACACTCCCTAATCCAATCATGGACACGTGCATGGGCCTGGGCAATATCCACCATCACTATTTGAGAGAGAGAGAGAGAAAGAGATCGAGAGAGAGAAGAGAGAGATTGAGAGAGAAAGTTTGTAGGGGGAGAGAGAGAAAGGAAAGAAGGCAAGGGGATTGGCCAATGATGACCGGCCAGTGGGGGCCAGCAACGACCCTGGCTGCCGACAGTCCACAATTAGAGAGGAGAGAGGGTGAGGGAAGAGAGAGAGAAATAGAGAAGAGTGGATAGAAAAGAAAGAGAGGAGGGAAAATGAGAGAGATCTAGAGAGTGGAGAGGAGGGGAGAGGAGATGGTTGACCTGGTTGTCGGCCAGGGCGGCGCGGCGACCGCGGCCAGAGAGGGAGGAAGAGAGGAGGGGAAAGAAAAAGAAAAAGGAAAAGAATGAGAAAAAGAAAAGAAGAGGAAAAAGGAAAAAAAAAAAGGAAGAGGAGAGAGGGGAAGGTCGGCGGTGGTGCTGGGGACAGGTGATGGTGGTGGCACTGGTGGTGGCGGATATGGTAGATGAGGGAGAAGAAGAGAGCGAAAGAGGGAGAAATGAATAGGGAGGGAGAGAAAGAGAAGAGAGAGGAGGCTCGGCCTGAGGGGGCTTGGCGATGCTGGGAGTGGTCATCGGAAGCTGACGGAAGGCGGTGGTGCGGCCCTGGCGGCGGTGGCATCATCGCTCCCAGGAAGAAGAAGGAGAAAGGGGAGGGAAGGAGAAAGGGGAGGGAAGGAGAAAGAAGAGGGAAAATGAAAGAGAGAGAAAGAAGTGAGTGAGGGAATTGATAGGGGGTAGGCCCCCACGTGGGCGCATGCGGTTGGGGAAAAAAAACAAAAAAAGGGAAAGTAAGAAAAGAAAGGAAAAAAGCAATAAAAATAATTTTATTTTATTATCAGTAAATATCGACTAATCCAGAAAAATCTCCAAAAATATTTAGAGATAGAAAACATCATCTTGGGGAGCAATATGAAATCAGTTTCCAGAAATTAAATCCTATTTTCAAATAAAAATTTTTGGAATTAACCAGTGATACCGGCCGATATCAAATCCAGTCGAGTTTTGATAAATTCAGAAAAATCTCCAAAAATATATTAAAGTAGAATATATGATTCCAAAAATTAATATGAATTCAGATTTTAAAAATTCAACTCCATTTGTATATTAAAAATCAGGTATCGACTAACGATACCGGTCAACACCAATTTTGAAGATTTCGCAGAATAATTCAGAAAAATTTCAAAAAATCACGAAAAATCAAAATATTGAAAAATTACATTTGAAATTGAAATTGATCAAATCTGACTATCGAAAAGAGCAAATCAAGTAATACACTAGTATTGGGTTCCCAGTTCAGACTAGGGCTGATTCTGAGTCCACGAATCCAGACCCAATGCAAAACAATCTTATAAATAATCATAAAACAAAAATAAATATTGAAACTAAATTAAAAAATATGATCAAAAAATCAAAACACGTATCTAAGTATGTATTCTGAGAATGGGGTGTTACAAGTAGATCCTGTGGTTTATTTTCGCCGCACCGTCCTAGTCGTTCCGGTCGTAGGGGCATCCCGAATTCATAATATTGTGATCATAATGTTGGCCCAAAGGCCTATCACTCTAGTTTTCATTGTGATTAACTCATGTAGTTATAGTACTAATGATCTTATGCTTATATAGCTTCAGATTTTCTATCAAGATCTTAGTCGGTGTTTAGCTTCAACAAAAGATTTGAAGTCAACTTTTGAAGCTAGTACGTGTTGATTCAAGAGCTCGCACTTTAAAGATCGCATCAAGTACTCAAGAGGAGTCAAGTTCTTTAGATCAAGATTTGGACCAAGTCAAGAAGGAGAAGAAAATTTTCAAGACTTGAGTCTATATTTGTAAGTGCTAAAATTTTATTTTTAGATAAAATATAAAGGATAGATTAGTTTTAGATTGCTCAATTTCATATACATACACAAAATTTATATAGTTCTTTCATAAGAATAGTTTTGATTTTAGAAAATACCGTTTTGATTTTGAGCTTCAAAGAAGATATTTTTATTGTAACACCCCGCTCCCAGAATACGTACTTAGTTGCGTATTCAGATTTTTCGATCGTATTTTTCGATTTACTTCCTGTATTTGTTTTGTATTATGAATTATTTCTATGATCGTTTTGTCTTGGATCCGGATTTACGGACTCAAAGTCTGCCCTAGTCTGAACCGAGGACCCGATCCTAGGTATTACTCAATTTGGTCCTTCTGGTATTTAGATTTGACCGATTTCAGTTTTAAACATCGTTTTCCAATATTTTAGATTTTCTATGATTTTCTGGAATTTTTCTGAATTAAATTGAAAATCTTCAAAACCGGTGTCGACCAGTGCCGCTGACCGATTCCCGGGTTTTTAGTTTACAATCGGAATTGAATTTTGAATTCTGCTTTCACTTTACTTCTTAAAATCATATTTTATTCTTTAATACATTTTCTGGGATTTTTCAGAATTTATCAAAATCCGGCCGACCCGGTGTAGACCGGTATCGGCGGTTGACTTCCGGATTTTTAATTTGAAAACGGGATTTTATTTTTGAAAACCGATTTCGTATTATTCCTAAGGATGACATTTTCTACCTCTGGGTATTTTTGGGGATTTTCGGGGGCAGTCGATATTTGCCGACCCCAATATTATATTACTATTATTTTTTTGAATCTTTGCTTTTCTTTCTTTCTTTCTTTTCCTTTCTTTTCCTTTCTTTTCCCACCGACTCCAGCGCCGACCTAAAGCCCACATGGGCCCGGTCACCTCCCCATCACATCCCCCCTTCCCTTCTTTTTCTTTTCTTTTCTTTTCTTTTTCCTTATCTTTTCTTTCTCCCTTCTCTTCTCTTCTCTCTTCTTCTTCTTTTTCTTCTTCTCCATGGTGGCCGACGCCCAAGCAAGACCACCGGCGCCTCCGGCCACCACCGCCGGTGAGGAGTCCCCATCACTCGGCCATCTTCTCCACCCAAACTCCTCCTCCTCCCACCTCCTTCTCCTCCTCCCACCTCCTTCAATTCCACCATCACCACTCAAAATCGCCATCTCCACCCCACAAACCTCTTCCACCACCAACCCAAAATCCCCCTCCTTTTTCCCCTCTTCTTTGGGGTGGCCGGCGCCACCCCAGTCCTGGGCGCCGCCGGCGCGCCGCCGGCGGCCGCGGGTGGCCAGGGGGCCCACCTGGCCCCCTGTGCGCGACCTGGAGGGGGGCAACAGCCCCCTCTCCTTCTTTTCTCCATCTTTCTCTCACTTTCTCTCTCTCCCCCTTGATCTATCTCTTCCTTCCCCTTCTTGTTGGCGCCGCCGGCGGCCAGGACCGCCGCCGGCCAGGCCTTCCAGGGCCCACGGCCCCGTGGGCCCTGCTTGCGTGAGGGGGGGGCTGCGTGAGCAGTCCTGCCCTTTCTCTCTCTTTTCTCTCTCTCTCCTGAATTCTCTCTCTTCTCTCTCCCCTCTCTCTACAATCTCTCTCCCTCTCTCTACTAATTCTCTTTCTCTCTCTCTAGATCTCCCCTCTAGTTCTCTCTTTCTCTCTCTAGTTTTCTCTCTCTAAATCTTTCTTTCTCTCTCTGGTCTCTCACCTTCTCTCTGTATATTGCTGACGCGGATTCCATCCCCGCGTCCAGACAATCCCTTGACGCGGATCATCGCGCTCTTGTATCGACGCGACGCGGAGCTCATGCTCGCGTCTGCGTTCTCCTCGCGTCCTGACTTGGACACGAGTGTCGAACCCCACGTTTGTGGTATCCTCGCAACGCGACTCCCGCGTCTGTGATTCCCGCGTCTGCTTTTCCCACGCCGCGACTCCCGCGTCGGGGACCCCCGCGTCTCTCCCTTAAAAACCGCGTCTTCCTGTGCACCCTCTCCTTCCATATACTTCTCTCTCTAGATTTCCCTCTCTAACTCTTTCTCTCTCCGCTTCATTTTCTCCCTCCAAAAATATTTATATTTTATTATATTTTATGGCGCGTGTGCAAGTTTCGGGATTTCGGAGTTTCGGCCTTTCCAGAGATTTAGGCGAGTGTCCTCGCTCTCGCCTCCATTTGGGTTTCCCCGCCTTGTCAGGTCGACATGTATTTTATTCCATGTTTAAATGTATTTTACTGCTTTATACCATGCGTGGCCGACCCTTCGTGGTCGTTGGACTCTGGGTTTCTGTCCACTCCTGGGATGGCTAGTAGTCACCGAGAGTGCGCTTAAACCCGAGCGTACATGGCTTCCGGACCCTTCAGCCTCCGGTCCCTCACTATCTCGAAAGAGGCGTGATTGGGATCGTCAGGTTTCTCATTCAGCCTCCGATCTCTCACTATCTCGAAAGGGAAGTGATTGGGGCCGTCAGGTCTCTCAGCTCCGCCTAGTTATCATGGTCAGCGTTCAGCGCTTTACCACTAGATTCGTCTAGGGGAGATGCTGCCGGAATTCCTACTCGCACCTTAAGCCGAGTTGTCCCGGTAACCTTGCCAGACGCTCCAGTGTTAAATACTGTTTGCTGTCTGTACACTCCAGCTTGCTTAGCTCCATTTGATTGTGCTCAGCTACTATTCTATCACATGCCATGTATTTACCTGATATGTTAACACTTGACATGCCATGCCATTACTTCATACCTGTCTTTTACATGCTACTATCTAACACCTGTTTGTACCACCTTGCAACTGTTATGTTATCACCAGACATGCTACTACTTGGCAAGGCCCCTTGTTATGACATGACTTGCCACCGGACTAATATCAATCTCTTGACATGACTGGTTACCTGTCTAATATCACCATCTTGTCATGCTATCCCTTGACACCCGGCATGATATACTTGACCTGTGATTATCTCATTTACGGGAATACTATACTTGTTATCCTGCATTACATGCAGTGACTTGAATCTTGTACTTGTTATCCTGTATTATATATACAGTGATCTGAATCTATAGTACTCACGTACTCCTGAACTCCTGATCATGTCTTGTACCTGCTATTCCCGTAAATTGATAATCACATATTAAATTCTAAAAAGACAACTTGCACTTGGTTTGGGGGAAACTGATGGGCCCTGATTAATCATGTTTATGGTGGTCTTATCGAGCCGCGCGTGGCCACATACTTGAGGGATCACCTGGCGGCCACCAGGGATTCCGTGGGGTGTGCTGGCACCCCTACTCCTGTTTATTCCTGCCGGGTATGCACACGCCCTAGGCCTATTTCTATGGGATCTGCGATACTCTATTCCTGTTTGGGCGTAAATAAGTCCCGGTACCTAGCGGTACGTTCCGGCTCAGCACCGGATACTCCTGAACCGTTGTCCCGGGCATGTACGGGGCCCATCCGAAACATGATTCATCGAACTTTATCAGTTTCCAAATAACTTGCTATATAAGTTGTGAGTGGAAGTATGTGGAATGGGACACATACTGAAGCCTGGAACTTAGACGGCTCCAATTATAATAAAATGCGAATATGCAATTTGATGTGCCGTTTTGTAACTCGGGTTGTATGTGCTTGGATTATGGTGACATGGGATAAAGGTATATAGATGAGGGTTTCTTTGTTTGGATTATTCCTTCGAGGTACTAGTCTCATGGGGCCGTGACCTAAGCTTGTACAATCGGTTTTGCTCGTAATCGATTTTATTCAGTTTTATTGGTTTTTATCTGTTTTATGTAGTTTAGGAGATATTTGGTGTTGCCCTATCTACTTTACTTCTCATCTCTTTATCTTCTCTTATCTTATCATGCCATGAGTAGTTTCTGCTTGATATCACTTGTTTTATAGCTACTTGCTCCTGCATTCTTACCTATGCTCGCCACTTGGCATTCGTATCACCACTCTCCTGGGGAGTTCTATCTGACTCCCCTGGATCCTCATGTCCAGGTCATGGAGCTTGGAGCGTGTGGATTCTCCCAGTTGCTGATCAGAGTGGCGCAGCAGTAGCGTGGATCTCCAGTAGATCATCCAGAGCTCTATCCTTCCAGGCCCCCGTGTGCCTCTCGAGTTTTCCTTTTGTAAACTCGTGAGTGCATGTGTACTATTCATACTTGTACATCTCTTTGTAATCTCGCAATTGCGCATATCAGTGATGTAATATTCATGTAATATTGAATCACCTCTGGTGACAACTTTGTAATTGTACTCATATGTTGGAATGTATAATGCACCACTTGCTTCCATACTCTGATTCTTGCCTGTACTGATGCTTAGCGTATATACGTGAGGGTATTCCTGACCTGCGTATATACGTCACAGTAACGTCTCCGTACCCGCCGGATCGGGGCGTTACATTTATGTTTCATGAATAGAGTACATCAAAACAAATTTATGTGTTTTATATATATTTTGAATTTCATCCATACACATTGTTGGTCCAAAGGTTTAGAAAAACTTATTTGATGTTTCTATGCCATGTATTTAAGTTTTATATTTATCAAAAATTATTTTGAGCTTAATTGTCAACAACATAGATATTTCTTCTTATATATGTATTGGATCATATCCATATACACTAAGCTTCAAAAGTGTTTAAAATATCTTATTTTTGTATTTGAAGAGGTTTTGAAAAAATCATTTTTCAAATTGAAGATTGATTTTTAAAAAATACGGGTTATTGTTTAAGGCCAAATTTCTATATCACAAAAATGGTTCAAAAAGTTTGTAATATGTGTTGATTTTAATAACACATATTTGCACTTCAAAGTATTTTAATAAACTGATTTTTGTGGATTTTATGTGATTTTATGGGATTTTATAGGATGTTAATAGACCAAGTTTGAATCCCTTATTATCCTTGACCTAGCCTTCTGGCGGTCGACCGATCGGTTGACCGAGCCAAAAGTCGGTCGACCGAGCGATCGATTGATGTGCACATAAACATGTACAAGCCCTGGATTGAGAGCCGGTCGGCCGGGCAGTCGATCGATCCAGAGAGTTTACTTTCTAGATCTGGCCCCGGTCGACCAGCGGTCGACCGGCCAGAAAGCTTTGCTCTCTGGTTCTTGTCTCGGTCGACCGATAGGTCAAGACCTAGGTGTGATCGATGGGCGGTCGACCAGCTACCCTAACGGTCATTTATATAACCGTTGGTCGGTCAACCAGCCGGTCAACCGACAGGTCATCTAGCCTGAGGATTGACCCCAACGGCTATATTTCTAAACTCTATAAAAGGGGGCTATTTTTGCTTGTTTTACATAAGATTTTGGAGAAGTTTAAGAGTCCTTTTTCCTATCTCTCTTAGAGTTTTTCTCCACTTATTTTTGGGCTAAAGCTTCTATATCAAAAGGAGAGTTTTTAAGAGTGTTTTCAAAAGAGATTTCTTGAGTTTTCTATCACAACTTTATCTTGTTTTTCTTATACAAACTTGAGCTTTCCATTGCTATATCAATCCTTTAGGGATCCTTGTTGTGAGAGTTATTTTTGTGATCAAGAGAAGTGATCATAAATTTTTATTCTTGTACTGTGATGAGTTGTAGAGGTTGTGGCCTCGGTGAAGAGACTTTTGTGGTGATCAAGTGAAGTGATCACCACGTGTTCCAACTTGTGGTTGGAGGAGTTGTAAGTGATGCGGCCTCAGCAAGCTAGTGTGCTTGTGTGTGCTGTCTTGCGGGAACAAGTGAGGGACTTGCGGGTCTAAGAGTTCTTGAGGGAGCTCGTTGTAGGTGTTATGATATCGAGTGATCTTGCGGGATCGTTATAGTGAAAATCCTTCATAGTATTGAAGACAGGGACGTAGAGCAAGTGTGCTCAAACCTCGAAACAATTCTCCCGTATTTGCGATTGCTCATCTCTTTCTCTCTCAATTGTGCTTATATATCTTGCATGCTTATATTGTTTATCTCTTTATATGCTTGATATATTTGAGCTTTATTGATATATATATGCTTGGGTTGTTTGTTTGCTCACACTTATTTTCAACCAAGAGAGCCATAGTGGCACTTCAACCCTTAATCTAGAGGAATCTTGAGGAGATAGTTTAGAGCCTTTCACCAGGAATTCAGCTACACTTTTTGGTTATACATTATGTGTTTGCATTATAGTTATAGTTTGCATAATTATTTTTTAATTTCACTTTATTGTGCATTAGATTAGCTTGTCACCTATTTACTCCCCTCTAGGTGACCTACACGTAAGAAGGCTACCCTCGAGAGAGAAGTGGTGGCCTGCCTCCATAACCAGCTGCTCGCTGAGATAGAGATCCTTTGTAAATTGTAATTCACTAGGAACCAAAGAATAGAAGGGTCCCACACTCCTCCGTCTTCACCACCAATTAGTACTTGGGACACCCGCACCGAGTGCAATCGAAGGCGCGACAGATTACGCTCCCGAGTGGTAGTTAGCACTCTGAGAATTATGGGTTGTAGAGGGCCTCGAAGGCTCCTCGTGTGGAGGACATTGAGGTGATTGTTCGGAAGCAGGTTGACAAAGCAAGCCATCTTCTCCAGAAGGAGACGAAGCCTTGTGGGTTGAGTACATTTGACTCTCTGCCTTCTGAGGTTATCACTTCTCACCGCTTTTCAGAGAAGTTTGTGATGTTGAGCTTTGAGTGCTACTCGAAAGAGACTGACCCATCCAATACTTCTGTCAATACTAGGACAAGATGACGGTCCACTCTCATGATGACTTGCTCCTGAGTCATGTGTTCTCGTCCAGCGTCTAGGCCGCTGCCTATGGCTGATTTTATACACTCTTGAGACAATCCCTCCAAAGTTTCGAGGAGGTGAAGCAGGTTTTTATCACCAACATGCTTCCCAATGGGAGCTAAAGAAAAACAACCACCTCCTCATTGATGTGCAGATTCAAATGACAAGTGTACCAATCGTTAACAAGTAATATAGAGTGAATAGAGTATTATCCCACGAGGATTATTATTCCAGTACCAGTTTAATCTTTCCTAGTTCTATTTGAATAATCAATTTAGTTCGAAGATGTTATAACTAAACTATTACTAAAAAGGTTTGTTTTTATGAAAAGAACTAGAGTAATGATTTCAGTAATTGTAATCAGATAAAATATTATGCATTTGCTAATTCATCCTACTCATTAACAATCAGAATTCCCTATCCTAATTAGTACTTTCTCTCAAATAATATCAATTCTATCTTCTAAATTTAGAATCTACAATCTCTCGATCTAGTAGATTGCTAGTTAGAAGATGTATTAAGTGTGATGGATATTCCTACCTGACTGCACAACTCTTGCATCTCAACATCTCGAGTTATGGCTGTTAATCCTAGAAGCTTTACTAAGTTATCTCCTCTCGAACTCTAACCTAGCTTTCTGATTAATTGTCTGTACTAATTATAACATAAAGCACAAGATTAACAACTTAGCATGCAAAAGATTCAAACTTTATAAAGCATGTAGTAGAATTCGCACAAATCACAATACCATATCATTAATACAATCCCTACATCATGCCCCTAGTTAAAGAAAATTAGTTCATGGCTAAAAAATAGAACACATTATAATATTAGAATAGATCATGAAATAAAATCAAATAAAAATAAAAGTAAGAGAAAGGTAAGAGAGCACTAATAAAGATGAAGTCTTGAAGAATTTTCTGCTTAAAGTACTCTGCAATTTGATGGTTAACAGCAGAATTTTATTGATTTTCGCTCAAAATAAAAGAGAGAATAAAATTGTATATTTTACAAGAAGCTTGGCGGCGTTTATATAGAACAGAGAGCAGTAGAACTCTAGTCGAATACAAAAAACCTAGGTATCTTAATTTACACAAATTTCTAAGAAAATTCTATCCATAAGCACCGTCATAGCTCGGCCAGCTGGCCGAAATTCGGTTGGCTGGCCGAACTTCTTGCTATATTGGCGCTCTGCTTTTTAACTCGTGTTGACCTCTAAGTTGCATTCCCGTTGACTGGTCCACGGTTGCTTGGCCGAAATCTACGGCTTGGTGGCCGAACTCTTGGTCTATTTTAAATCCAGATTTTTGTGAAATTTTTGATTTTGCGTGAAACCTCTGTTGAGATGTTCTATCTCT
Organism: Agave tequilana; assembly: GCA_038442645.1. Lineage (NCBI taxonomy): Eukaryota > Viridiplantae > Streptophyta > Magnoliopsida > Asparagales > Asparagaceae > Agave > Agave tequilana. The sequence goes on along the minus strand of JAVJIF010009283.1, from coordinate 129,617 downwards.
ACTTTAGATCTCTGGTTCTGCATTTCTTTTGTTCATTTGATATCACCAGTTTACTAATTTTCGCTTTTTTTCTTCTAAATTGCTCTTGACCTAAAACGTGCAAAATAATACTAACAAAATATCATGCAGCATTAAATATGTCAAATAATAGGCATCAAAAGTAATGTAAAATATGTATATAATGCATACACATCACTCATCATCAAGATGAAGCTTGGGGAAAGCCTCAAGTAATATGTCGGTTATTTCTAGAGCCACTTTGGTATATAACTGCAATGACGGTGTGGATAGGTATCCTACATATGAACTAAATTCTTCTAGATTAAAGAATCTCTTTCTAGTTGCTCTGGAACAATTAGGAGATTCTCTGGAAGAAATAAGGGGTTCTGCTTCTTGTAGCAACATGCTTTTGGGTGGTGGTCTCACTTATGGGGTCAAATCAATACGTTCTAAGAAGAATATTTGAATATCAATCTCATCGTTCTCATAAGTATCATACCAAATCCCATCAATTGAATCACTTTTTTAAGAAATACGAGACATCTAAGTCGTACAAGTAAAGAGAAGTTGGCAATAGAGACTGAGGGATAAACATGTCATTGGAACGCTTTAACAAGGCCGTTACGGAGATGCGAACAAAATAAGCCGCAGCTCACGATCATAGGAGCTATGGACTTCAGCACTTAGAGCTAATCGTCTCCTAGCTGTTCTTTCAGAGTAGCATTGGCAAAAGGCTATCACCGCGTTCATCAGTGGGCTGCAAGTCGCCCACTCCCTCTACAAGTATCTGGTGAAACACGAGGTCATTAAGATGAGAGACATCCTCACTTGTGTCCAGAAGTATATTCAAATAGAGGATGCTACCCGAAATTTTGCCAACCACTCGAGGGGGTGCGGTGGAGAAATAGAAGGCGCAACCTGTTCCTTCAAAGAAGACCCCAAGCTAGGCGATCAAAGTAGTCAACAAGCCCGCTCGAAACCTCACCAAGGCCCATGAGGAAGAAGCTAACTTCACTCTGTACTAGGCCCTCACCTTGACGACTACTCGGAGAACCGCCTACATCGGGCCCTTGCCGTGATGACATTTCAAGTGTCTCAATAACCTACACCGAGCCCCCGCCCTGACGACTACTTGGAGAACCACCTACATCGGGCCTTCGCCCTAATGACATCTTGAGCATCTCAATAGCGTACATTGGGCTCTCGCCCTGATGACTACTTGGAGAACTACCTACATCGGGCCCTCGCTCTGATGGCATCTCGAATGTCTCAACAGCATGCACCAGGTATTCACCCTAATGACTACTCAGAAAATCACCTACATTTGGCCCTCTCCCTGATGATATCTTGAGTCACTCCAACAGCCTATTCAGGTCCTCAGCCTGACGACTAGACTTACAAAGAGGCACTCCTGAAAGACAAAAGTGTTCCTGATGGTCACTTTAACAGCCTATATCGAGTTCTCACTCTGAAGGCTAGATCTATATGGAGGCTCTCCTGAAACAAGAAAGCACTCATGACGGTCACTCTGACAACCTATATCGGGTCCTCATCCTAATGGCTAGGCCTATGATTTAGAAAATCAGTGAAAGCATATATGCTTTGGCTTCTTTGATACTTCTGTTATAGCATATAGGCTATACAGGTCGAATCCATAGAGACGAAAGGTGATAGAAGCATTAATTGTATGTGTTCAGATTATTTGTTAACTAGTTCTTCTTTGTTATAGAAAGAGAAAAGAAAAAGAAAAGAAAAGTAGAAGTGATAGGTGGAGAAGGCGATGAAAACGACGACGTGAAAAACGATAAAGAAGTGGATTTGGAACCAGTGAAGGAAAAATAAGAAAGTAGAAAGCGAGGTAAAACATAAAAGAAAAAAAAGTGAAAAGTGAAAGGAAAACTTTGTGAAGTGATTTAGAAAGTGGATATAAAATAGAAAAAAGATAAAACTTATGGTGAACGAAGAAGATGATGAAAGCATTGATAAGAAAAGAATAAAGTGATTTTTGAAATGGTTTTGAAAACAAAGTAAAAAGAGAAGAAAACTCATTGTTACTAACTACTCAATACTCCACTAATCATGCTAACCTCTTAGTAATGTTACCTCATATGGATCCTTGGCCATCACTAATCCTTGACTTTTTCAAAAGATGTTTCAAAGCATAACACATAAGATGGCTATTCACATTCAAACTTGCATCAAAGGCAAGCTAATACAAATATTTGATCATCAAAATCATTAAAAACAAGCATGAAATAAGAGAGTTAGCTTGTTAGCAAGTAAGATGTTAGAACCCATTATCATGAGCCATCAATGGCTCTTGCAAGAGCAAGACCTTGTAGAGACTATTAGATTCATGTGGATTATCAAGGAAAGGGTTAGATGATTAGTGGTTAGTAGTTAGATTGCCATGAGGAGAAAAGTTAGCTAGTCATATTAGAGGTTAGAGAAGAATCATGAAAGGAAAGGAGGAAGCTTTCATAGATTGTCACTCTTTATTACATCAATTTTTCTCTTTCTCTCCTGAATCAAACTCTGCCCTAATACATGATTTAAAATTAAAAAAATACAAATAAAAAGAAGAAGAAAACTACACTAATCTACACTAAAGAAGAGAAAACCTAGCTTACCACTCTCTAACTTCGTTTCTGGACCTCAACATGAGTATTTATAGGCAAAAGAACTCTCTAAAAGACGAGACGAAGCTATGCGTCAAAGATCGATGTGTGGGCCCATCACCTCGCCGCGGATCCGTGGTAATTGCCGCATTTTCACAGCAATACTAGGGATCTAGGTCCCTAGTTTTGCTCTATTGCTTCGTCCAGCTGTGAGAAGGTTCTGTGTATTTCTGACTTTTGGTAATTTGGGCCCGTATTTCTCCAGATACATCCTCAATTTTTGAATCCAATGTATCTTCTAGAAGCTCTCTACCTTGGTCTCCAAAAATATGATTTAAATATCTAAAATTGGGTTTAATTAGACTCTTATTCCCATTTTTCCCTATACTCTTGATTAGCTACAAAATAGACCAAAACACGATTTATAAGCAATATTTTATTCATAAATCGGTAGAAAAATGCAATATGCAGATGCAGAATTGGATACTAATCACACCCCACACTTATTTTTTGCTCATCCCGAGCAAAACAAGAAAAAAATAAAAAACTAAACTAAAAATGTTATTACACTACTTTCGCAGGTGACGCGATTATGTTGAGCATGTGCAACAAGCCGTTTAACCTCTAGGTTTCTCCTAGAGGAGGAATTTTATCTCCTGAGAGTTTTCAGTAGATTACACCCATAAAATCCATAAAGAAAGAAAATAAAAGTTAGTGTTTTTGAAAACACATTTTGAAAGAGAGAAAGTTTTCGAAATGTTTTGGCAAAAATTAAGTGATCCAAGGTCATAAGTTCTCCAAAAATTATTCTTCCTTAAATTTAGTTTAGATGCAAGATCTTATCATCAATTAAGATAAGAATTCAAAATTAGATTAAAATTTGATCTTTCATAAAACCTAGATGTACTGTGTGATAGTGTAGATTTTTGGGATTCCAACTCTAACCATCAAGCCATTTATTTATATATATATATATATATTTTCCTTCTTTTTTTCCCCAGTGAGCCTTTAGCCGATGACTCACAAACTGGACGGTCTTAGGGCATCGATGAGAAAACATCCCTCGGGCTTAAGGACTCGAGTAAATAAGGCCACAAACTTAAGGGGAATTATTTGTTTTGCTCACCATTAGGCGTAACTAATCATACTTTCTAAAACACAATTAACAAGTTTAATTAGTGGCCAAGTATTTATAATAATAATTAATTTTATTTTTTTGATGTCATTTTAAGTCTTTGTTTTCGTCTCAAAAATGTGTAAGTGTGAAGTGCATATTCTCTAAGGCAAAAAATTCAAGATTAAATTATCTTTCCAATCTATCTTTCTTATTCTATAATTTTAAACAAGATTCATTATTTGTGACTATGTTTAAGATGTCATAATAGTGGTTTCCTAATTTCTAAGATCATCTTAATTTCTTAAAAATAGATCCAAACTTTTCTCTTGTTTCAAAAAGATTGTAAAGAAAGGAAAAAATCTATACAAAAGGTAAAATTCTAAAAATAACCTAAAAGAAGTGAAAAAGAAAGAAAATCTAAAAACTCTATGTTAGTAGATCCTCCCCCACACTTATCTCATACATTGTCCTTAATGTATAGTGAATGTATGTATGCATGAAAATACAGAGGGAAGGAAAATTCACCTCAGGGTGGTGGTTCTAGTGGCGGTCTGATTGGTGCACGAAATGTAACCCAATCCAAATTACGTGGAGTTTGCAGGAACTCCCTGGTGACCTCTCGAATATAACTCACTATTATAATATATACATGGATGATTTTTATTAGAAAATTTACCCTATCCAATTTTCAAATTTTAAAAATAATTTCAGAGTCGTTTTGTTCAGCACCTTTATCCAAAAATGGAGTGTGAAATGATGGGATGATCGATTTGGACTCAGAAAGTACAGAAACTAGTATCGACTCAGGAAATTGACTGAAATCAAGTAAAGTATCTGGAGTCAAAATATGCTCAGAAAGTGGGTCCAAATCAAGAAGTTAAAACTCTAGTTCATATTCATTTCCCCATAATGGAGTGTGCCTTTGCAAGATTGGTGATCTAGTTCAAGAATGACAGGTATGAGAATCAAAACTGACTCTAAAATGTTGCTCAAATTGGGTAACAAAACATGAGTCAATATTGATTTAGAAATTTGAACTGGATCACAAAATTGAGGATCGTGGTCATATTCCTGATTGAGTTCAATTTCATAAAAAGAAGACTCGCCAATTTATCAATATTACTTTCAAAAGTATGGTATTGGTCAAGTTCAATATGTTGATCATGAAAAATAGGTAATTCAATTTCCCGATGAAAGGGTATATGATTCAATATTGACTTGGGAAAGGGATTAAAATCGGGTAAAGATATCGGAATCAATATTGAGCCAAGAAATGAAATTGAATTATCAAGTTGAGCTTCAGGATTACATTCATGCTCAAGTTCAATTTCAGAAAAGGGATAACTTACCAAATGACAATGTAGTTCTCAAAACTTGGAGTTTGGTTAAGTTCAAATGGGTATGATGAAAATTGAATCTTGGTTTCCAACAACATAATTCTTGGGTCCAATCGATAGAGTTGAGATATCAGGATTGGTCAAAATTTGATAAAAGAGAGTTTTCTTATCCCTATAATCATTGACCAATTCACTTTTTATTGTGTCTAACCTACTGATAGGCAAAAAATTTTGAGTCTGAATCATGTCTCTTATACTCGGTGCAATCGGGTCTTCTTGAAAGTAGGAATAAGGAAGTTGGTTTTGGAAATTGTGGTGAAATCATGGGTCCATCAGATTTTGAGATTATTGGTCGGACTCATGCAAGTCTTCTATATTTATTTTTAGGATAGATTTTTTTACAATTGGGTGTTCTGAAAAATGAGTATATGAAGCTTGGTTCTGCAAAAATGGTGAGTCCAATAGAGATTGTCGCTCGGCCTCACACAAGAGTTCTATACTCGTGTCTAAGTCTATTGATTGGTCATTTTGAGGAGGTGGGAATAAGTATGAATCTTGAAAATTTTGTGGATATGGGGAGGCCAACATGTTTTGAAATTGTCGCTCGGCCTCCTGCATGGCTTTTATACTCTTTTCTAACTCCAATTTTTCTTTAATGGGTTGTTATATAAAATGAGTAAATGAAGCATGATGTTTAAAAATTGTGAATATTGTGAGTCAAGTTTGTTTTGTTGGGACTCAAGCATGGCTTGTACGGTTTCCATACTTTTTTCAAATTCAAATTTTTCTTCAATCTGTTGTTCTAGAAAAGGTGTATAGGAAGCAAAATTGGAAAATAAATATTGTTAAAATTATGAATAATGTGGTTGAAAATTAGACCTGGGGGAGGTGAATCCCTATCAACTCTGTAAAGAGTTGAAATTATTCTGAAGATTTTGGTCATAAAATTGGAGGTATGGGTTATATTGAGTCGAATACATTCAATCTGGCTTATTTGGTTTGTCCTTGTTGTGTAAAATCGGGTTAGATTTATTCGAGACAAATGAGATCGGGGTGAAATATGGATTTATATTAATATTGTAAAAAATCTTGTTGAAATCCATTTCACTAACAAACATAAAAAAAAAAGAAAAATAAACAAACAAACAAATAAAGGAAAAAAAAAAGAAAACAAGCCTATCATTTAGTTGGCCTAGACCTGGACGATTTCTAACTGGTTGACTGTTCAAGAGAGGGTTATTGATATAACTGACCATGAGCTAATCGGTCACATAGGAGCAAAATTCAGTGGGAGGTATCCGTACCTAAGTAACGGGCCTTAATTATATCATACCAAACCACTGAATTTTTCAAGATGTAACCTCTTAATTTCCAACCTTAAACACCGATTTAGTAAGAATCTCATACTGACAACTTTCTCTCGAGGTCAATCTCTTAATGAGTTTGAGATGTCCCAGGGGCCAACGTCTATCAATTTTTATTTAGGCTTGGGTTATGTGTGCGGGGAGGTGATTGTTGGGCTAAAAGAGGTCATGACTTCCTCACCTTATCTTGTATCAGGTTGTGCCCTTAAGTCCAATTCCTGTAAGTGTGCAATATAGAAAAGAATAACACATAAAGTGAGTAAATTACCCACATTTGTCCTAAGATTTATGCAATACAATATGTACACCTCAGTTCAGATCACAATAACAAAACAAAATACAATATATTGGAATGCAATTGACATGTGCCTACAATGCAAATCTCTAAACCGTATTAAAGTATACAATGTACTATTTTTTGTTGTTTATTATTGTACTGAACAGTTAATCAAAGAAGAAAAATAGCAGCAGAATATAGCAATTATTTGCAAGTTGAAGAATCCCGCAAAAGATTGAGACCAGGGGCTAGGAATTTGCCGCGTTTCCACGGCTTCCTTTGCTCTGGCGCGACAAACTGTAGGAAGCAGGATCCCTGCTTTCTACAGTAGGGAGATGCAAGAAAGAGTAGACTTCTGCAATGCTTAGTTTCTATAAAAATTAACCTACACACCAGAACAGAGAAGAGAATGTTAAAAAAAGTTTGAAATCAAAACCGTTCCCATCCCCGACAGTGGCGCCAAAATTTTGATCGGAGGGGAATAATGTACGAAAATGTGTATTTCAGAAAATTAGTGAAAGTGTGTATGCTTTGACTTTCTCGATACTTCCATTATAGCATATAGGCTATACAGGTAGAATTCACAAGAACGGGAGGTGATAAAGCATTAACGGTATGTGTTCACTTTGTTTGTTAACGAGTTCTTCTTTGATAAAGAGAGAGAAAAGAAAAAAATAGAAGTGATAAGTGGAGAAGGCGATGAAAATGACGAAGTAAAAAACGATAAAGAAGTGGTTTTGAAATCGGTGAAGGAAAAACAAGAAAGTAGAAAGCGAGGTAAAACACAAAAGAAACAAAGTGAAAAGTGAAAGGAAAACTTTGTGAAGTGATAAAACTTCTGATGAACGAAGAAGATGATAAAAACATCGATAAAAAAGAAAAAGTGGTTTTGGAAATGGTTTTGAAAACAAAGTAAAAAGAGAAGAAAACTCATGGCTACTAGCTACTAAGTACTCAACTAATCATGCTAACCTCTTAGTAATAGTTGCCTCACATGGATCCTTAGCCATCACTAATCCTTGGCTTCTTCAAGAGATATTTCAAATCATGTGTAATGCCCCGATCCTGCGGGTACGAAGACGTTACAATAACGTATATACGTAGGTAAAAATACCCTCACATATATACGCTAAGCATTAATACAGGTAAGAATCAGAGTCTGGAAGTATGTGGTGCATTATACATTCTAACATATGAGTACAATTACAAAGTTATCATAGGGTGTGACATAATATTATAAGAATATTATATCACCAATAAGTGCAAATACGATAATACAAAGAGATATATAATTATGAGCTATACAAAAGGCACTCACAAGTTTCAAAAGAAAAACTTGAGAGCCGAGTAGAGGGCCTGAAAGGATAGAGCCTCAAACGGTCTGTCGATGACCCACATTTTCATTGCGCATCTCTGATCAGCAACCGGGAGAATTCACAAGCTCCAAACTCTGAGATCTGAACATGCAGGTCCAGGGGAGTCAAAACCCCCCAACGAGTGGTGTGGAGAATGCCATGTGACGTGCAGGGTCAAGCACACGTGAATCGATAAATTCAAGTCATAAGCATGTATTGAAAACATGTCGTGAACATAAGCATACAAGAGCAGGCAATGAGGTAGTAAGAAAGGTAAATGTAGCAAAACCAGTTGTCCCCTATGCTAAGAAAATATCATAAAACTGATAGAAAATCGATAAAACCAATAATATTGAATGCAAGCAAAACCAGTCTTATAAGCTCAGGTCACGGCTTCATGAGACTAGTACATCGAAGGAATAATCCAAATAAGAAAACCCTCATCTATATAACTTTATCCCGTGTCACCATAATCCGAGAGTATACAACCTGAGTTACAAAACAACACAGCGAATTGTAAATTAGCATCTTATTATAATTGGGGCCGTCTAAGTGGTAGGTTTTAGTGTGTGTTCCATTTCACATACTTTCACTTACAACTCATAGAGCCAGTTATTTGAAAATTGATGGAGTTCGATGAATCATATTTAGAATGGGTCTCGTACATGCCCGGGATAACTGTCCACGAGTATCCAATGCTGTGCAGGAATATACCACTAGGTACCAGGACATATTGTATGCTTGAATAGGAGTAGGGTATCGCATATCCCATAGAAATAGGCTTAGGGATTGTGCATACTCGGTAGGAAAAACAGGAGGGGTAGAGGTGTCAGTACACCCCACGGAATCCCCGGTGGTCGCCAGGTGATCCCTCAAGAATTATGCCACACGTTACACGATATGACCACTATAAATATGGAACTAATCAAGTCCCCAAACCTGGTGCAAGTTGTCTTATTTATAATTTATTATGTAATTATCAATTTATAGAAATAATAGGAGCAGGACAAGTTCCAAAATTCAGGAGTACAAGAGTACATGAGTACTAGGGATACAGGTCACTATATATAATATAGGATAACAGGTATAGAATTCTCGTAAATATGACAATCATAGATCAAGTGTTAACATGACAGGTGGCAGGTGATAAGTGATATCATAACAGGGGGCATGTATCATGTAGTAGCATGTCAGATGATAACATGTAGATGCAGGTGATATTAGGTAGGTGTCAAGAGACAGCACGGTAAATGTTAGTACACAAGTGAAAGCACATCAAGTGATATAGGAAAACGGTACCGATTTAAGAGATCAGTACAAATACCGAAAAGTCTTTAAAAGTAATATAAGTAAGATTTCAAACTCTTCATAACCATTAATAGAAGAATAGATAAACTTTCAAGCAGGCAATTAGCAAGCAAGCGAACATCCATGCGGAGCTAAGCAATACTGGAGCGAAACTAGCGCACAATGTTAGACGCTGTCACGCTCGGTGGGGTTACCGCTTGCGACATAGCTAAACGCACACAGCGAAGTAAGCATATGAACGCTACATTACCGCACGTGACGAAGCCACGCTCATGGCATAACTATACTCGAACAGAGTTAACGGTAAAGCATTGAACGCTAAGTCTACCTACCAGGCGTGGCTAAGAGACTTGACGGTCTAAGCACACTTCTCTTTCAAGGATGTGAGCGAGAGCCTGAAGGGCAAAAAGTAAGTCTGGGGTCTAAGTGCTCTCCCTATAGCTACCATAAAACCCATAAGGGTGCAAGGCCAATTCCTATTGGGTAGCCATCCCGGAAGTGGGCAGAAATCCCGAGGTTGTACATGGGTACCTGCACGGTTAGTACCATACGAGCATACATATAAACATGATAATAACTAGATTACCATGGAATGGTGAAGCTCGGAGGCTGAGTGTCAAACCCGGAGGCTAATACAACAATGAAGGGTCAGCCACGCATGATTACAAAGCAGTATATAACACATCACATTGTATATGTGCAGAAAATAAACTACACAACAAGTATTCTTCACAGGTTTAATATATATACAGTCCTAGGCACTCGATCACATATATTCATGGGTACACAGTGTGAATGAATACAATATAATTCAAAATACAAAATAAAATATGAGTTAACCTGTCGAAGCGGGGAAACATAAAGTGAGGCGAGGACACTCACCTAAATCTCTTCAGAAAACGCCAAAAATTCCCGAACTCCAAAACATGAGCACACGGGCACAACCACCATCACCACGGAAGAGAAACTTTTAGAGAGAGAAAGAGCTAGAGAGAAAGTTAGAGAGAGAAAGAGACCCAGAGAGAGAAAGAGAGAGCTAGAGAGAAAGAAGAAGAGAGAGCTAGGAAGAGAAGAGATGAAGAGAAAAAGAAAGACGCAGAGAGAGAAAGAGAGAAGACGCAGAGAGACACACACACACACACATACACACAGAGAACAGAGAGAGAGAAGATGCAGAGAGAGGGGAAAAGAGAAGACACAAAGGGGGGAGAGAGAGAGAGAAAACCCATGGGGAGGGAGAGAGCGCAGAGAGAGAGAAGGAGGAGGGCAGGGAAGAAGTTAAGGGAGGCCGCGCAGTCGACTAGGAAAGGGCGGTGTGGCAGCCTGAGTGATGGATCTGGCCCAGGGAGGAAGAAGAAGAGCAGAGAGAAAGGGTAAAGAAGAAAAAGAAAGAAAGAGAAAAGGGGAGAGAAAGAGAAGAGAGGGTTGCTCGGGGTGGTCGCCGGAGTTGGAAAGTCGGCGGCGAGGCGGTGGCACGATGTCATTGGCCTAGGCAGCGGCAGTGGTGGCGTTCCCAGGTAGAAGAAGAAGAGGGAGAGAAGAAAGAGGGGAAGAAAAAGAAAAGGAAAAAGAAAAAGAAAAAAGAAAATGAAAAGAAAAAGAGAGAGATTGAAAGAGAGTGATGGAGAGGGTGATGGAAAGGGCGCAAGTGATGGGGACCAGCCCCACGTTGGCGCGCAGGTGGGTTGGGGGGAAAAGAAAAGAAAAGAAAAAGTAAAGAAAGAAGGGAAAGGCTCCAAAAATATAATATTATAATAATATCGAAAAATATCGACTATTCCATAGAAATCTCCAAAAATACCCAAAGGTAGAAAACATCACCCCGAGGAATAATATGAAATCAATTTTTAGAAATGAAATCATTTTTCAAATTAAAAATCCTGAAATCAACCGGCGATACCGGTCGACACCAAATCCGGCCGAATTTTGAGAAATTCAGAAAAATCTTCAAAAATACATTAAGCTAGAAAATGTGATTTTAATAAATAATATGAAAGTAGATTTTAGAAATTCAACTCCATATGTAAATTAAAAATTCTAAAATCGACCAGCGATACTGATCGACACCGATTTTGCAATTTCATGTGAAAAAATTCCAAAAAATCATAAAAATCTAAAATATTGGAAAACGATGTTTAAAACTGAAACTGATCAAATCTGACTATTAGAAAGGTAAAATCGAGTAATACAGTAGGATCAGGTCCCCAGTTCAGATTAGGGCTAACTCCGAGTGCACAAATCCGGATTCAATGCAAAACAATCGCATAAATAATCAAGACAAAAACAAATATGGGAAGCAAATAAAAAATTTGGTCAAAAAATCTAAATGCGTAACTAAGTACGTATTCCGGGAACGGGGTGTTACATTCCATCCACCTTACAAAATTTTCATCCTCAAAATTTTGATAAGGGGAAAATGAACACAAGAAAGATAGGAATGAGGATTATACCAATCATGATATGAATAAGGGTAACGCTCTGAAGTCAACTGAACAATAATCAGAACATAGACATCTTCTATACTTCCTGCTGTATAAATCTTCGAACGATGCCAAATAATACTGACCAACTATCACTTCTTTATCTAAGGGGCATGAAGCTGTACTTGATGAAAAGTCTATAATAGAATTCTCGATATGCTCGAGGCTTATTATTACTCTAAGAAGAGACCAGAATACTGAAGATAAAGAAAACCCTGATAATTCTGAGTATAAATAAAGAAGATTGATAATTAAGAATTCTGAATACAGGGCGTCGATCACTTTCAAAGTATAGCCAAGAATATAGAATACTCGTAGAGAATCTCGAATTGTGACTTTTGGATAATAGTTTGACTACAGAACGATTCTAAGAATATCCGAGCTTCATAGAGTTGGCCAAAGAAATTGTATAATAGCTTCATTCATTACTCTGCCGCTACATCTCCAGTCTATTCATATCTTAAGTTAGTATAAAGATGATGAAAATGGGAAAATGAAAAGATGGAAAGGACTTAGGAATTAAGGAAGGGACGATCAAGAAGGAATATATAACTCTGTACTTATAATTGGACTGTATAATCAGGATTTATACAATCCAGCTGAAAATTTCTTTACCATTAATTTGCCTTCGGGACGTACTGAGAATGTGAGAGGCTAGGCTCTGATACCATCTTATAATGCCCTAATCCCGCTGGTACGGAGATGTTACTGTGACATATATACGTAGGTCAAAAATACCCTCACATATATGCGCTAAGCATCAACACAAGAAAGAATCAGAGTACGAAAGTACATGGTGCATTATACATTCCAACGTATTAGTATAATTATAAAGTTATCATAGGATGTGATACAATATTATAAGAATATTACATTACTGATAGGCACAAATGCGAGAATACAAAGAGAATATAATTATGAACTGTACAAAAGGCGCTTACAAGTCATAAAAGGAAATCTCGAGAGGCGAGCAGGGGGCCTGAAAGGGTAGGCCCTCAGACGGTCTGCCGATGATTCATGCTTCCGTTGCACATCTCTGATCAGCAACCGAGAGAATCCATAGGCTCTAAGCTTCAAGATCTGAACATGTAGGTCCAGAGGAGTCAGAACTTTCCAATGAGTGGTGTGGTGAATGCCAAGCGGCGTGCAGGGTCAAGCACACGTGATTGATAAATCTAAGTCATAAGTATGTATTGAAAATCGTGTTATCAATACAGGCATACAGGAGCAGGCAACGAGGTAGTAAGAAAGGTAAATGTAGCAAAACTAGTTGTCCCCTATGCTAAGAAACCATCACAAAACCAATAAAAAATCGATAAAACTAGTAATACTGAATACAAGCAAAATTAGTCGTACAAGCATAGGTCACAACTCCATGAGACTAGTACGTCGAAGGAATAATCCAAATAAGGAAACCCTCATCTATATACATTTATCCCATGTCACCGTAATCCGAGAGTATACAACTTGAGTTACAAAAGAGCACAACAAATTGCTTATTAGCATCTTATTATAATTGGGGCTGTCTAAGTTGTAAGTTTTAGTATGCGTCCCATTCCACATACTTCCACTTACAACTCATAGAGCCAGTTATTTAGAAACTGATAGAGTTTGACGAACCATGTTTAGAATGGGTCTGGTACATGCTCAGGACAATGGTCCAGGAGTATCCGGTACTGAGCCAGAACATACCGCTAGGTACCGGGACTTATTGTACGCCTGAATAGGAGTAGAATATCGCATATCCCATAGAAATAGGCCTAGGTCTTGTGCATACTCGGCAAGAAAAAACAGGAGGGTTAGAGGTGCCAGTACACCCCACGGAATCCCTGGTGGCCTCCAGGTGATCCCGCGAGAATTTGGCCATGCATGACACAATATAACCACTATAAACATGAAACTAATCAGGGACCATCAGTTTTCCCAAACCCGGTGCAAGTTGTCTTATTTATAATATATTATGTAATTATCAATTTATGAGAATAAAAGAGCAGGACAGGTTTAGGAATTCAGGAGTACAAGAGTATAAGAGTACTAGGGACATAGGTCACTACATATAAAACAGGATAACAGGTATAGGAATCTGTAAATATGATAATCACAGGTCAAGTGTTAAATGACAGGTGGCAGGTGATAAGTGATATCATAACAGGAGGCAGGTGTCAAGTAGTAGCATGTTAGGTGATAGCATGTACATGTCAGGTAATATTAGGTAGGTGTTAAGAGACAACTCGGTAAATGTTATTACATCAATCAAAAGTACGTCAAGCGATACAGGAAAATAGTACCAATATAACAAATCGGTACAAATACCAAAAAATAATGTAGTCTCTGAAAAACAGTATTAGTAAGATTTCAAACTCTTCACAACCATTAATAGAAGATAGATAAACTCTCAAGCAGGCAATTAGCAAACAAGAAAAAATCCAAGTGGAGCTAAGCAAAGCTGGAGCGAAACTAGTGCACAACGTTAGACGCTATCACACTCGGCGAGGTTACCGCTCGCGGCATAGCTAAACGCACATGGTGAGGCGAGCATATGAACACTATATTACCGCACGTGGTGAAGCCGCGCTCACAGCGTAACTACGCTTAAATAGAGTTAGCGGTAAAGCACTGAGCGCTAGGTCCTCCTACCAGGCGTGGCTAAGAGACCTGACGGTCTAAGCGCACTTCTCTTTCGAGGAAATGGGCAAGAGCCCGAAGGGCTGAATGTAAGCTCGGGGTCTAAGCGCACTTCCGGTAGCTACCATGAAACCCATAAGGGTGAAAGACCAATTCCTATTGGGTGGCCATCCCGAAAATGGGTAGAAACCCTGAGGCTGTACAAGGGTACCTACACGGTTTATACCACACGAGCACACCTATAAACATAGTATAACTAGGCTACCGTGAAATGGTGAAGCCCAAAGGCTTTTTAAAGCCCGAAGGCTGATACGACCACGAAGGGTCGGTCACGCATGATTATAAAGCAGTAATATAACACATCACAAATATGGTATATGTGCAGAAAGTAAACTACACTAGTATAAGTATTCATCACAGGTCTAATACATATACAATCCTAGGCACTTAGCCACATACGTACACGGGTACATAGTATGAATGAATAGAGTACAATCTAAAATACAGAATAAAATACAAATTGACCCGTCGAAGCGGGGAACACAAAGTGAGGCGAGGACATTCGCTTAAATCTTTTCAAAAAATGCCAAAAATTCCTGAACTCCAAGAGCACATGTGCACAGGCATACCCACCATTACCACGAGAAAGATATTTTTAGAGAGAGAAAGAGCTAGAAAGAAAAAAGTTAAAGTGGGAAAGAGATAGAGAGAAAGAGAGAGTTAGAGAGAGAAGAGATATGAGAGAGAAAGACGTATATAGGGAGAGGACACAAAGAAAGAAGAGATGTAGAGAGAGAAGATGCAGAGAGAGAACGCGGAGAGAGAGAGGATGCAGAGAAAGAGAGAATGTAGAGGGAGAAGACGCAGGGGGAGAGAGAAGGCAGAGAAGGAGAGAGAAGAAGAAAGAGGGGGAGAAAAAGAAGTACAGCGGGGAGGATAGAAGGAAGGCCGCACAGTCAGCCAGGGAAGGCCGATGTGACAACCTGAGCGATGGATCTGGCAAGGAAGAAGAAGAGGAGAGAGAGGGTAAAGAAGAAAGAGAAAGAAAGAGAGAATGTGAGAGAAAGAGAAAAGAGAGAGGTTTGCCTATGGGGTCGCCAGATTAGGGGTCGACGGCAAGGCGGTGGCACAGCTTCGCTGGCCTGGGTTGCGGCGGCAGTGGTGGCATTCCCAGGTAGAAGAAGAAGAGGGAGAGAAGAAAGAGGGGGAGAGAAAGAAAAGGAAAATGGAAAAGAAAAAGGAAAAAGAAACAGAAAGAGAAAGAGAAAGAGAGATAGAAAGAGAGTGATGGAGAGTGTGATAGAAAAGGGCAGGCAGGGATCGGCCCCATGTGAGCACGCAGGTGGGTTAGGGGAAAGAAAAGAAAAGAAAAAGAAAAGAAAGAAGGGAAAGATTCCAAAAATATGATATTATAATAATATCAGAAAATATCGACTATTCTAGAAAAATTTCCAAAATTACCCAAAGGTAGAAAACATCACCATGAGGAATAATATGAAATTAATTTTCAGAAATAAAATCTCATTTTCAAATTAAAAATTCTAGAATCAACAATACCGACCAACACCAAATCCGATCGAGTTTTGATAAATTTAGAAAAAATCTCCAAAAATACATTAAGGTAGAAAATATGATTCTACAAATAATATGAAAACAAATTTTAGAAATTCAACACCATATCTAAATCAAAAATCATGGAATCGACAAGCGATACTGGTCGACACTGATTTTGACAATTTTGCAACTTAATTCGGAAAAACTCACGAAAATCATGAAAAAGCTAAAATATTAAAATGATATTTGAAACTAAAACTCAAATCTGACTAATAGAAAGAGCAAATTGAGTAATACATTAGGATCGGGTCTCCGGTTCAGACTAGGGCTAACCCCGAGTCCACGATCCGGATCCAATGCAAAACGATCGCATAAATATTCATAAAATAAAAATAAATACGGGAAGTAAATCAAAAAATATGATCAAAAAATTTTGAATATGTAAGTAAGTACGTATTCTGGGAACTGGGTGTTACAACATGACACAGGAGGTGGTTCTTCATATTTAAACTTGCATCAAAAGCAAGCTAATGCAAATATTAGATTATCAAAACCGTTTGAAAAAAGCATGAAATAAGAGAGTTAGCTTGTTAGCAAGTTAGATGTTAGAACCCATTATCATGTATCATAAATGGCTCTTGTAAGAGTAAGGCCTTGTAGAGGCTATTAGATTCATGGGATTATCAAGTAAGGGGATAGATGATTAGTGGTTAGCAGTTAAATTGCCATGAGAAGAAAAGTTAGCTATTCATATTAGAGGTTTGAGAAGAAACCATGGAAGAAAAGGAGGAAGCTTTTATAGATTATCACTTTCTATTACATCAATCTTTTTCTCTCTCTCCTGAGCCAAACTCTGCCCAAATACATGATCTAAAACAAAAAGAAAATACAAAAGAAAAAAAAAGAAAACTACACTAATCTACACTAAAGAAGAGAAAACCCTAGCCTACTGCTCTGTAACCTCATTTCTGGCCCTCAACATTAGTATTTATGGGCAAAAGAACTCTCTGGAAGATGAGACAAAGCCACGTGTCGAAGATCGACGTGTGGGTACCTTGCCACAAATCTGCGGTAATTATCATGTTTTCATGACAAATCCATGGTTCTAAGTCCCTGACTTTGCCCTGCTGCTTCGTCCAGTTGCGAGAAGGTTCTGTGTATTTCTAGTTTTTGGAAATTTGGACCCTATTTCTCCAGATTCATTTCAATTTCTGGATCCAATATATCTTCTATAAGCTCTCTAACTTGGTCTCCAAGAAATATGATTTAATTATCCAACATTGGGTTTAATTAGGCTCTTATTTCCATTTTCCCCTATATCCTTGATTATCTGCAAAATAGACCAAAACACGGTTAAGAAGCGATATTTTATTCATAAATCGGTAGTAAAATGCGATATGCAGATGCAGAATTGTTACTAATCAGCCAACACGGAGGCTCTCCTGAAAGACGAAAGAGCTCACGATGATCACTTTGACAGCCTATATCAGGTCCTCACCCTGACGGCTAGACCTGCACTGAGGCTCTCCTGAAAGACGGAAGTATTCCTGATGAATACTTTGACAACCTATATCGGGTCCTCACACTAACGACTAGAGCTACATATAGACTCTCCTGAAAGACGAAAGCGCTGCTGACGGTCACTCTGACAACCTATATCGGGTTTAACCCAAATGGGTAGACCTAAACGGAGGCTCTTCTAAAAGACGGAAGTGCTCTTGACATAACTCCGACAGCTAATATCGGGTCCTCACTCTGATGGCTCAGACCTATACGGAGTCACTCTTGAATGATGAAAGCTGGTCATGAAATGAAAGTGATAAGAATTACTGTGTAGCTTTGGGCTAACGGGTCGTGTCCACAAGGAGGAATGTGATAGAAGCTTTTCGGTGTTTTTGTTAAGTAGCAAAGAATAGAGTTGGTGTCTTTCTTTTTTTTATCAATTGAAAAAGAGAATGGAGAGAAGGAAAATGATTAAAAGAAAAATTGCAAACTTAGAGAAGGCTTTGGAAAAAGTGATTTTTTAAAAGCTTGAAGAGTGATTTGTTGTTTGTAATATAAGAAGAAGATTTGGGCTCACTATCTCACTTACTCAACGATGTGTTCTTCTCTTGAAATCCTTAGTGCCTCAACTTGATCATAGAAAAAATCCTAAGCTTGAGTTTAGAAAGTTTTAAGCAAAGCAAATAAGATAGTTTGGAAAAGTTAACTCTGTTCTTTAAGAAATCATCTTGAATTGAATGTTAAATCATCAAGTCTTTCAAGTATGAAATAAAAACAAGTTCAAGAGATGTTTTTAACAGAAGTAAAAGTTTAGAAATCCAAACCCATCCTCATGTGCCTTCAAGAACACTTTCAAAGAACAAAGGCTTAGTTTAGGCATGTATATGATTCCATTGGGTCTTTACATCAAAACCATTCAAACAGAAGAGGGATCGAAGAGAGGAATAATATTGAGCCCAGAAAATGAATTTAGCTACTCATGGAAGATGTAAACCAACACATGAAAATAAAGCAAGACATACCCGTGAATTGGAGTGAAAGAAGAGAAAGCTTGATCCTTTTATTGATGTCACTTTAATCTTCAGTTTACAATCACTCTATTTCTCTCTCTTACTAGTATTTGAACTGAGCTATAAATTATAAAATAGAAATACAACTTCTATACTATCTAACAAAGAGCCTAAATCTTAAAAACAAAGAGAAAAATTTAAACTAAGTTCCGGTCCCTTTTTCTGTGAAAAATAAAGTATTTATAGGCAAAAAACCAAACGGGGGAGGTTGTATTAAGATAGGGGGAGCAAATGCTCCCCAACAAAACTTAACAAGCCACGAAAACGCGGCCAAAGTAGCGTTTCCGTGGCCTTGGTGTGGCCCACGCCAGGTTGGTGGGTCTCGTTCGTTTGGTGTTCTGACTTTATCTCCTTCTTGTTTTCCCCTTTCAGCGCCAGGACTTGACGAAACAATCTTTGATCTTGGCTTTAACATTTGATTTGGGAAGATTTATTTTAACCAGTTTTTAACCTCTCTGATTTGCCATGACCTACCCTGATTTCCTGATATCAAATTCATTCTGAATTAAATCAGAATTTGATGGGCTTTTGGGCTCATTTCTCTTTCCTATCCTTTAGCAATGGGCCTGCATTTTATAAAGAAAAATAAGACTTATTAATATGATTTATTTAGACAATAAACATGATAATGTGACAATAAATATGCAATATATATGATCGATCACACCCCTACACTTATCTTTTGCTCGTCCCAGAGCAAAATATCAAAACTAATCCTAATCAATTATTAGACCACTTTTGTAAGTCACTCGATTGCACTGAGCATGTGCAACAAGCCGTTAAACCTCTAGGTTACCCCTAGAGGACGAGTTTTGTCTCATGAGGATTTTCAGTAGATTGCACCCACAAAATTTATAAAGAGAAAAAATGTTAGTATTTTTGAAAATTATTTTGAAAGGAGAAAATATTTGAAGTATGTTTGTAAGCGTTCAGGTAATCTATAAGTTATAGGAATATAAAACTTTTCATTCCTAAACTTAGTCTCTATTCAAAAATATGTCATCAATCAAAGTAAGGAGTCAAATTGTATTTCTCATTTAGTCTATTACTTTATCCTGAGTCATATGCACCATCGTGACCGTGAAGTTTGACTAAGGGTTTTTTAACATTAACTCCTATGCCTTATTTATATTTATTTTTAGTGGTATTTATTCCTCAATTCCATCAGGCTTTTTAATCTGCCCATGTAACGACCCTTTAGTCAGTGACACCCAAACAATCTTAGGGCACCAGGTGAGAAAACACTCCTAAGACTTAAATACTCGAGCAGACAAGGCCACGAAACTAAGGGTTTTTATTTATAAAATGTACCCTTTTAGGCGTGAATACTTATGCTTCATGAGGCACAAATACCCAGCTTAATCAGAGAATTTATATATATATATATATTTTAAACTTATCTAATTATCTTTCGCATAAATATCAAGGCTTTCTTAGGACAAGGCACCTAGCTAATCAATAATTAGATTTGCATATATATATATATATATATATATATATATATATATATATATATATATATATATATATATTATATATATATATATATAAGGCATAAGAACTTTTTGTCTTTGTACCCTAAGTGTGTAAGTGTATAAAGTGTGCATATTTCTTCAAGGTAAAGATCAAGACTAAATTACTTTAATCAATTTTCTTTCTAACCCTGAAAAGCAAACAAGTTATTTTATTTTGACCAAGTATAAGAAATCCTAATTATGATTTTCCTATTCCTTAAAATTAACTTAGTTTCTTACAAAAAATATATCAAAATATTGTTCTTTTCTTTCAAAAAGTTTTTTTTTCTATATATATGTATTTTCTTTGTAATCTTCTTTTTTTTTTTAGTTATATTAGTAATGTTGGAGCCCTCGCCCACACTTATCTCATGCATTATCCTCAATGTATGAAAGAAATGTATAGATGCATGAAATAAAATGAAAAAGAGGAAAGTTACCAATACACTGGGTCAAAAAGACCCATAGACGTTTCATTTACCGGCACCGATTCGAAGAAAGGTTTAAGGCGTTGACCGTTTACCTTAAAGTCATTTCCATTCTTGGTGTCACTGATCTCTACAGCACCGTGTGGAAACACAGTTTTTACAACATACAGCCCAGTCCATCTTGATTTTAATTTTCTTGAAAAAAGATGAAGCCTAGAATTATAGAGTAAGACTTTTGTCTAGGGACAAAAGTTTTTCTTATGATGTGTTTATCATGAAAAATCTTAACTCTATCTTTAGTAATCTTAGCATTTTCATAGGCCTCATTTCTCAACTCTTCTAATTCGGACTGGCCTTAGGCAAATCAAAATTTAACTTCTTGATTGCCCATAAGGCCCAGTGCTCTAACTCAATGGGTAAGTGGCAAGCCTTCCCAAAGACTAACCTATAAGGAGACATCCCTAGAATCATCTTGAAAGCGGTCCTGTAGGCCCATAGGTCGTCTACAAGTTTGGTGGACCAATCTTTCCGATTTTGGTTTACAGTCTTCTCCAAAATAAGCTAGATTTGTCTATTGGAGCCTCAACCTGCCCACTAGTTTGAGGATGATAAGGTGTGGACAACTTATGAGTTATGGCATACTTTCGCATAAGAGCTTTAAAGGATCTATTGCAAAAGTAAGAACCATTATCACTAATGATAGCACGAGGGATTCCGAAGCGTGAGAAAATGTTCTCTTTTAAAAATTTTATAACAACTTTGTTATCATTAGTTCTACTAGGAATGGCTTCTACCCACTTGAGAACATAGTCCACAACAACTAATATATATTGGTTTCCAAATGAGTTAGGAAATGGACCTATAAAGTCGATGCCCTAAACATCAAAGAGTTCTATTTCTAGAATTGAGCTGAGGGGCATCATATTTCGTTTTAAGATCCTTCCCACCATCAGGCATCTAGGGCACGTCTTGCAAAATTCATAAGCATTTTTAAACAAAGTGGGTCAATAGAACCCACTTTGTAGCATTTTTCAGTAGTCTTGTGGGGACGAAAGTGTCCACCGCATGAAGTTCGTGACACAAAGATAAAACACACTTAACCTCTTCATTAAGAATGCATCTCCTAATAATTTAGTCAGAATAGTACTTAAAAAGATACGGTTCCACCCAAAAGAAGTACCGGACTTGAGATAAGAACCGGTATATATTTTTTTTGGACGGAGTTTGGTTTGTGACTAAGTAATTCACTATATCAGCAAATGATTGGTAGTCAAAAGTGCATTTTTATCATCATATTTACCATCACATTTTCATATTTATTCATTTAATTCTGCACATTTATTAATAATTGTAATTTATTGTGTGCAGGCCTCAAATTATTATTTTAACAATAAATAAAGCTTAAAGAGCCCAAAAGCCCAGATCCAAGCCCATATTTGAAGCCCAAGAGTCAAAGTGCAAATATCAATTGTCAAAGTGCAAATATACAAGGGCTAAAGTTGCAAATATCAAAGATGAGGGAAGGATAGAATTCTACCCAACCCTAAACTCTTGCAGGATGAGCATAAAAGCCAAAGATGAGAAGGAAATTCGTTTAAAAGAGATTTGGAGAATACAAAATCTAGGTAACTTGATTATCAAGTTATCTCGAAATCCCAATATGAAGAGCCAGGATCATACTTCCAGAAGCAAGCGCCCAGATGGACAGACCAGGTGAGGCCACGCGCCAAAGCGCGTGGCCAGATTCCACAAAAATGCCGCAAATCCGCGGCAAAATCCAAGATTCCGCGGCAATCCGAGCTTATCTCTGGACCAATTTTGTGGGCTGCTTTATCCGGGACTCTTCTCTCTTCTGCACCTATAAATACCCCTGCAGTGCAACGTACAGAGCGTCCAGAGGCGAGCAAAGGGCCAAAAGCTAGGGTTTAGTTTTTAGGTTAGATTTTATTTTCGTTTTTATTTTGTAAACTTTGTAACTGAGAGTGGAGGAAACTTTCATGGAGGATGGAGTCTTCGCTTGTACTGAGGTGACAGCGGTATAAGCCCGCTTATCTTCCATTGTTAATGAAATCCATTTAAGGTTCGTTTTTGTTATTATTTTATGTTTTTCATCTCTTGTTTATTCTTGTGTTTCTATATTCCTATTTTCTTTCTTCTATATATTCTCTAATGCCTTGTGAACAATGAGACCCAACTGCTTCGAGACTGCCTAGCCAACGAAGATCCCTTGATGGCATATGGCGATGAACATCCTATACGCCATACTTGCAAGTCTTCCGAGAAAAGGTAAATCATTGCACGGATCAAAGGTAAGCAGGCTGAAGAGGTTCGTACGTGTTTTCTCTCTTTTCTTCCTTTAGTTTAGATCCACATCTTCCTAAATTCTTCTCTTCTACTTCACTGTAAATACCACCCATTATAAATACCACTATTTAACAATAAAAAAAAGATAATTTTTAGAGATAACTTGCTTAACGCTTCCATCGCAGTCCCTCCCTGAGGATCACGACCCGCATAGCCCTGCTACCGCGGATTAGTATTGAGCACCTCGCACACCTTTAATTCTCAGATCTAATATTCATATTTTGTGTGCAGGAAAGTTCAGTCAACAAATTGGCGCCGTTGCCGGGGAGGGACGGTAAGTTTATTTCTAAAACAAAAATTTAATTTTTAACTAATTCTTTATTCTTTTCTGTTTGCAGGTTTGGAGAACAGGAAACAGAAATACAGCAGCAGCAGTGGACATATAGCTCCTCTGTGCCTCTGCCCTCGAAGGCAGAGCATCAGAGACTACTGTATTGCCGCGGATCCGCGGCCATAGCCGCGGAAACGCGGCAACAGTAGAGGATTACTCACTGAAATTTTTGCAGGATTCTGCAAATTGCAAATACTGTTTTCTGCTCTGTTGGGTTTGTTCTGTGATAAACCTGTATACTGCTAATTAATTCAACAGTAAATTATTTGTTGTTAAAGATAAAATTGATTAGACGTTTGCATATTAGGCACGTGTCTTTTCAATTCCTTTATTTTTACTGTTGAAGAGTGCTGGAGAAGCAAGGTACGTACGCATTGCATGTAGAATAGGACTCATCTCTTGGTTGATTTTCTGCTTTGAGTGAATCTTATCTACTTATCTTGTACACTTGCACTAATTCATCTTAAGGGCATAACCCATTAACAAGATAAGGTGGGGATTTCATCTCCCTTCCTTAGCCCAAAAATCATATCCCAAGCACTCACTAACCCAAGCCTAACATAAAAATTAGTAGACGTTGGCCCTAGGGACATCTCGGACTCAATAGGAGATTATCCTAAGGGGGAACAGTGCTGGAAGTTGACTCTTGTCAAATCAGTGTCTAGGAAAGGGATTGAGGGCCGAAAGCCCGAAGATTGGTGGTTATTTAATTAAGGAACGTCTTTGACGGAAAACCTCCCACCACTCTTGCCCTGACCTGGCTGATTAACTTGTGGTCAAAGTCTGCACCCAACCTCCTGTGGACGGTCTAACCAGTTAGGAGTCGTCTAGGTCATAGGTCTACCCTAACTTAGGTTAGAAGTTTTCTTTTTTTGTTTGTTGTGTTTGTTTTGGTGTGATATGGCATATAAGAATAATTCCAATTTTAATCCATATTACACCCCTAACTATTATTCGGATATTACCAACCCGGCATACCCTAACTTTGACCAATCTAGTGTACCCGAATGGTCTTATCCGAATGAATATAATCCACACCCCCCATCTTATGACTATAATTTCCATAATAATTTCAACTCGTCACAGAGTTCATGGGGTTTCGAGTCCCCCGAGTCTAATTCTCAACCAAATTGTCCTCCATATCCATCTAGTCCACATTCTTCCCAAGATTCATACTCAGATCCACCCATTCAGAATAGAAAACCATCTATCGGGGAAATGATGAGTATGCACGAGTCCAAGCAACAACCACCATCAATCTTAGACATGATGATGCGTGAGTCCACCGATTCACAACTTCATCACGATCTCACTTCCTCTTTCCAAATCCAATTCCAAAAGAGGCTTGAAGCCATGACTCAGGCTAGATTAGCTCGCGAGCATGATTTAGATATGATGGTTCAATCTTTGCGTTCTTACAGTTCGTCAAATTCTGATATTGCTGACCACTCTCTTAGAGCCGACGAACCAAGTTGCTTTGGACAACAAGATTCTATTTCAGTGCCATCATCTGAACTTGCCGAAACTCCAATTCTTGATAATTTGGCAAGTTTTTCCTTTCCTGAAATAGAACTTGAGCATGAATATGATCATGATCTCCCACTTGATGATTCAATTTTATTTCCTGATCCAATAATGACTCCAGTGTCTCCACCTGATTTCACTTCTCCCGAGTCAACATTGGATCCTATTCCAATTCATTATGAAATTGAATCACCCATTTTAGATGATCATATTGAACTTGACCTAGATTCTCACAATCTCTTTACTTCTGAAACTGATTGTACAATTCTGACGGAAGATGTTGACCTTAGTTTTGAAGAATTGTATGGCGATGAGCTAGAATTCCTTAATATTGGAAGTAAAGAGATATCACCCATATTAGGTCACATTCCATTGTGGGAAGAAGATTGTGGACTTGAGTTTCAATTTCTTGACTTGGACCCAATTCTTGAACCTAGCCCGACTCCTGAGCCCTTACTTGATTTGAGCATCTTCCTTGAGTCGGTATTCGTTCCCGTACCTATAATGTCCAAGTCAATAATTCCATCTTTTCATACTCCATTTTGGGACAAGGAGGTTGAGACAATTAACTCTGAAATTTATTATGAAAATTGGAAATTTGATGGGGTGGAAATACTAAAAACTGATTATACATATATTTTAGTGGGTTATGTAAGGAAAGTTTCTGGTGGGTTCTACCAAATTATCTGTTATCTTGTTTGGGCCGCATTTCGTGGACCAATTAGACCACCTCCGGAACCACCACCCTAAGGTAACTTCCGCCTTCCCTTGTTCTGTTTCATGCATATATGCATTCATTCATACATTGAGGACAATGCATGAGATAAGTGTGGGGGTGGGTTTTACTAACATACTAACATAGGTAGACACTAACAAAATTTGCTAATAAAAAAAAATTTAAAAAAAAATGTTATAAAAAGGACAGTATTTTGACTTATTTTTTTTAAGAAACCTAAGTTAGTTTTAAGGATTAGGAAAATCATGATTAGGATTTCTAAAAACTTGGTCAAAATAAATAAATTGTTTAAATTTTAGGTATAGGAGGAGAAATTGAATAATTAGTTAGTCTTGATTTTACCTTAATGAAATGTGCATACCAAATGCATATCTAGGATTCTAAGACAAAGACCTTGTGCCTCATAAAAAAAAAAAAAAAAATTCACCAATTAAGCTGATACATGTGCCTCAAGAAGCATAAGTATTCATGCCTAAAGGTGAGTTCTAAATAAAAAGTCCTTAGTTTTGTGGCCTAGTTCATTCGAATTTGAGTCCGCGGGGTATTTTCTCACCTGGTGCCCTAAAGCCGACCGGTTTGGGAGCCACCGACTTTAAGTTCGTTACATGGGTGGATTAGAAAGCCTAAGAAGACTAAGAAATATAATATATGTATTAACACATCTAATAATCAATTAGTTAGGTATGAGGGCCTCAAGAAGTCTTGATGCTTACACGAAAGAAAATTAGATGCGTTATACATATTTTAAAAAAATAATAATAAATAAAAAAAAGAAAAATAAAAAAAATAAAGAGGCATGAGAGTCCAAGTTAAAGAATTCCTAGTAAAAACATAAGGATGCATATGATTTTGGTAATGAAAAAGACTATATTAGAAATTCAATTTAATTCTTACCTAAAATGGAAAACAATTAACTTTATTAAGACTAAGTTTAAAGAATGAATAAAAATGAGGATCCTAAAACTTATAGACTACTTAGTCTCTTCAAATAATAATTCAAATATTTTCCTTTTTATGGATTTTGTGGGTGCAATCCGCTGAAAACCCTCACGAGACAACACTCGTCCTCTAGGGTAACCTAGAGGTATAACGGCTTGTTGCACGTGCTAAGTGCAATCGTGATTCCTACGAAAGTGAGTTAGGTTAGATTAACTTTTTCTTTTTCTTTGTTTTTACTCGAGGACGAGCAAAAAGATAAGTGTGGGGGTGTGATTGGTAGTCAAAAGTGCATTTTTATCATCATATTTACCATCACATTTCATATTTATTCATTTAATTCTGCACATTTATTAATAATTTGTAATTTATTGTGTGCAGGCCTCAAATTATTATTTTAACAATAAATAAAGCTTAAAGAGCCCAAAAGCCCAGATCCAAGCCCATATTTGAAGCCCAAGAGTCAAAGTGCAAATATCAATTGTCAAAGTGCAAATATACAAGGGCTAAAGTTGCAAATATCAAAGATGAGGGAAGGATAGAATTCTACCCAACCCTAAACTCTTGCAGGATGAGCATAAAAGCCAAAGATGAGAAGGAAATTCGTTTAAAAGAGATTTGGAGAATACAAAATCTAGGTAACTTGATTATCAAGTTATCTCGAAATCCCAATATGAAGAGCCAGGATCATACTTCCAGAAGCAAGCGCCCAGATGGACGGACCAGGTGAGGCCACGCGCCAAAGCGCGTGGCCAGATTCCACAAAAATGCTGCAAATCCGCGGCAAAATCCAAGATTCCGCGGCAATCCGAGCTTATCTCTGGACCAATTTTTGTGGGCTGCTTTATCCGGGACTCTTCTCTCTTCTGCACCTATAAATACCCCCTGCAGTGCAACGTACAGAGCGTCCAGAGGCGAGCAAAGGGCCAAAAGCTAGGGTTTAGTTTTTAGGTTAGATTTTATTTTCGTTTTTATTTTGTAAACTTTGTAACTGAGAGTGGAGGAAACTTTCATGGAGGATGGAGTCTTCGCTTGTACTGAGGTGACAGCGGTATAAGCCCGCTTATCTTCCATTGTTAATGAAATCCATTTAAGGTTCGTTTTTGTTATTATTTTATGTTTTTCATCTCTTGTTTATTCTTGTGTTTCTATATTCCTATTTTCTTTCTTCTATATATTCTCTAATGCCTTGTGAACAATGAGACCCAACTGCTTCGAGACTGCCTAGCCAACGAAGATCCCTTGATGGCTTATGGCGATGAACATCCTATACGCCATACTTGCAAGTCTTCCGAGAAAAGGTAAATCATTGCACGGATCAAAGGTAAGCAGGCTGAAGAGGTTCGTACGTGTTTTCTCTCTTTTCTTCCTTTAGTTTAGATCCACATCTTCCTAAATTCTTCTCTTCTACTTCACTATAAATACCACCCATTGTAAATACCACTATTTAACAATAAAAAAAAGATAATTTTTAGAGATAACTTGCTTAACGCTTCCATCGCAGTCCCTCCCTGAGGATCACGACCCGCATAGCCCTGCTACCGCGGATTAGTATTGAGCACCTCGCACACCTTTAATTCTCAGATCTAATATTCATATTTTGTGTGCAGGAAAGTTCAGTCAACAAACCAAGGTTCCCTAAAGATAGCTAAGAGATTTTCATCAGGAAAGTCCTTATTTATGGGAGGATCCAACAAATGAGTCGAGCCTTCGCATCCTTCTTCATCATGAGGTACCTAAGCGCAAAATGATCGGTGAAAATGGTAGTTTTAGACCCTAGTAGGTAGGGATGAAATTTCTCTAAGGCAAACACTACTGCAAAGAATTTCTTCTCAGTAGTAGTGTAGTTCAATTGAGCATCATTGAGAGTCCTACTAGAGTAGTAAATCACGTGCTGCTTGTTATCAATGCCCTGTCTATGACAAAATCAGAAGCGTTGCACATGATGTTGAACGACTTAGACCAATCCGGGGCAGATATGATTGGTGCACATTCAGCATCGAAAGTGAAGGACATGTCCTTAGCTAACAGATTAGTTAAGGGTCTAGCAATCTTGCTAAAATCCTTGTTAAATCTTCGATAAAAATTGGCATGTCCTAAGAAGGATAGAATATCCTTCACGCATTTGGGCATGGGAAGCTTAGCAATAACCTCAATCTTGGCTCTATCTACTTCAATTCCCTTCTTGGAGATTTCATGACCCAAGACAATTTCATGTCTTACCATGAAGTGGCATTTCTCCTAATTCAGTGTTACATTTTTCTCAACACAACGTTAGAGGACAAGTTCTAAATAGTGGAGACATTGAGTGGATGAATCTTCGTAGATAGAGAAACCATCCATGAAGATTTCCAAGAATCATTCTACCATATCAAAAAATTGACTCAACATGCAACGTTGAAACGTTGCTGGGGCATTGCACAAGCCGAAAGGCATTCGACTATAAGCAAATGTCCCAAATGGACATGTGAACATAGTTTTTCTTGGTCCTCAGGAGCAATAGGAATCTGATTATACCCTGAGTAACCATCCAAGAAACAGTAATACTCGTGGCCTGCCAAACGTTCAAGCATTTGATCAATGAAGGGGAGTGAAAAATGGTCCTTACGAGTTGCAGCATTAAGCTTCCTATAGTCAATGCAAACTCGGATCTTCATAGGAAGTCGAGTTTGGACCAACTCTTTGTTCTCGTTTTCCACTACGGTGAAACCAGATTATTTTGGAGCCACGTGGACAGGATGACCCATTGGCTATCAGAAAGGAGATATATTATCCCATTGTCTAAAAGTTTCACAATTTCAGCATGAACAGCCTCTTGCATTATAGGGTTTAACCTACGCTACGGGTCTCTTTTAGGTGTGGCATCTTCATTGGGATGAATGCGATGTTGAACTATGGTTGGACTCAATCCCTTTATATCAGTCATAGTTCAACCAATGGCTTCCCTATGTTTTCTTAGAATTGCTTTAAGATCTTCTTGCCCGTCGTTTAAATGGGAGGCAATGATAACAGGAAAGGTCTCTTGTTCGCCTAGATAGATGTACTTGAGATGCACAGGTAAGACTTTCAATTCTAAAGAAGAGGAAAGCTCACTGGAAGGATGAGTCAAATTTGTTGGCTCCATATTGGTGAAATAAGGTTCGAGGCCCAATTCACAGCAGACTCAACAACCTGATCAAGATTAAAGTCATCAGACTCTAACCCAAAGTCACACTCAATTTCTAATTTCAATTCTTCCCTGTGTTCACTTGTTAAGTTCTCAATGAGGTTGACTTTAAATGTTTGGTCCTCAACATCACGGGTTGTTTTCTTAGGTTGAAGACATTGACTCTCTACTCATGTCCCCAAAGGTTAACCTCATGGACCCATTTTGCAACTGATAATGGCATTGGCAGTAGTAAGGAATGGTCGCCCTAGGATAACAGGAGTTTGAGCCATAGGATTGGACACAGGTTGTGTCTCTAGAACTATAAAATCAATGGGGTAAATAAACTCCTCGACCCGAATAAGCACATCATTAATTTTCTCCTTTGGAACTTTCACTGAACGGTCAGCTAGTTGGGTAGTGACTCGAGTTGGATTAAGATCGCCCAACCTGAGTTGTTGATAAACTGAGAATGGGAGCAAGTTGATACTTGCCCCCAAGTCAAGAAGTACACGACTAATCTCGGCTTGTCCTATGGTGCAGGCAATGGTGGGACAACCTGGATCCTTGTACTTGACAGGGATCAAACCTGACAGTAGCTCACTAATGTTAGTGGCTAAGAAGACCTTTTTGGGTATATTAGTTTTCTCTTCTTGGTGCACATGTCCTTAAGAAACTTAGCATAGGATGGGACTTGTTGGATGGCATCAAGAAGTGGCACATTTATCTTCACTTGATTGAAGATCTCAATTATCTTATCCATGTGTGGATTTTGCTTGTTGTTTTTCAGCCTATTAGGAAATGGTACTATAGGCTGGTGCACCTGACTGGTTGACTTATCTGTTTCAGATTCGTCAGATTTGGAAGGATTGGGATTAGATGAGGTGGATGTTTGATTGTGGTTGTACTAAATGGGATTAGATGGTGTTGACACTTGTTTATCAACTTTCTTTCCCGACCTCAATGTATGAACAACATTACATTGATTCAATGATTGATCCTCAGCGAAATGAGCTTGTTGAGAATTCTTAGGATTCATTATTGGCTGACTAGGCAAGGTACCCTGTTATCTCTTATTCTGTGGAGTAGCCAATTGGCTCATTTGAACCTCTAGCCACTGTATAGTTTGCATGAGAGAATCTTGGTTCTTCATGTATCTTTCCATGTTTCTCTCAAAGTCAGTCATTCTCCTTTCTAGTTGAGGATTTTGGAAGGAAGATTGTGGAGCTTGGTCGGGAAAGTTTGTTGATAATTTGAAAAGTTAGGTGGATGGTTGGGAGAATTATGATGGAAATTGAAAAAGTTGGGTTGATGATTGGAAGAATTATTGGCTTGATGGAAGTGGCTTGCATGATTTGACCGTGAGTGGTCATTATTATTTTGGCTCCATGAGAAATTCGGGTGATTTCTCCAGCCAGGATTGTACGTTGGTGCATAAGGATTATGTTCTGCCTTGAAAAGGCCGCATTCATTAGCTCTGAAAAATGTTGTTGAGCTTGAAACACAAGATACTCCTCAAACACATGATTCATGGCTTGACAGTAAGTACAGCCCAGAGTTGAAAATTGGTTTGGGCTACTTGATTGACTGGACTTGGTTTCTTAGTTTCTAAAGCTTCCAGTCTTCTCGCTAGGTTAGCTAACTTAGCCTCATTAGCTATGGATGATTCAATAGAATGAAGACCTCCTTTTGAAGAGATGGAGTTTGAGTTCTTCGAGATTTCACTAGTAGGTTCCCATTGGATGGTCTTTTCAGCTAGATTCTCATATAAATCCTATCCTTCATTCTCATCATTCTGCAAGAATCCCCTTTGACACATGCTTTCTAAGAGAGTCTCGGTAGAGTAATCTAAACCGTCATAAAGAATTTGGCATTATCGCCATTTCTCTATTCCATGATGAAGACATTGGACAAGGAGGTCTTTAAAACGTTCAAAGTACCTCCAAAACGGTTCACTAGGTTCCATCTTGAATTGCATGATGTTCTTTCTAATGAGAGCGGTCTTATGAATTGGATAGAATTTCTTTAAGAAGACCTTGATGAAACCATCTCAAGATGTGATAGAGCCGGCCGCTAAGCTGTAAAGCCATTTCTTGGCTAAGTCCTTAAGAGCGAAAGGGACAAATCTCAACTTAATAGCATCATCTATAAGGTGTGAAATTTTCATCATTAGACATACTTCCTCAAATTCTCTTATGAAGAAATAAACATCTTCGGACTCTAAGGTATGAAACTTGGGGTGTGTGTTGATGAACTGAGGCTTAAGCTCAAAATTGTATTCACCAACCGATAGAAGTTGGATGCAAGATGGAAGTGAGGTTCTAATGGGATAGACCTATCCTGCAAAGATGTCAGTTGAGCCATAACCGAATCTAGTCTTAGTTCAAACTTGGGTGGTGATGTGTTTCTAGTCAACCTAGATGAATTTGGGTCTCTTGACCACACTTGCATACACAAACACAATCACAAAAAGTTCACCAATAGTCAACAAGAGAAAACAATCAAGCCTAGCCTAACGTAACCTTGACCTAGACAACTCCTAACTGGTTGATTGTCCACAGGAGGTATAATGCAGACTTTGACCACAAGCTAATCAGCCAGGTTAGGGAAAGATTGGTGGGAGGTATTCGCACAAAAGCGACGGGCCTAATTAAGCCAAATCACCAGCCTTCGGGGTTTCGCCCCTCAATCCCTTTCCTAGACACTGATTTGGCAGGGGTCAAATTCTAACACCTTCTCCCTTAGGATAATCTCCTAATGAGTTCAAGATGTCCCTAAGGCCAACGTCTATCAGATCTTACTTAGGCTTAGGTACTGCGTGCTTGGAGATGATTTGTGGGCTAAGAAAGGATAATGACTTCCCCACCTTATCTTAATTTGGGTTTTGCCCTTAAATTGATTGTGCAAAGTGTGCAAGATATAGAAAAGTAACATTGAAAAGCAAATATCACCCAAGAATATTTCCTAAACTATATGCTATGCATACGTACCTTGTCTCCAACTACCTTCAACAGTAATTATAAA
Source organism: Agave tequilana (assembly GCA_038442645.1). Classification (NCBI taxonomy): domain Eukaryota; kingdom Viridiplantae; phylum Streptophyta; class Magnoliopsida; order Asparagales; family Asparagaceae; genus Agave; species Agave tequilana. The sequence continues at coordinate 97,007 of JAVJIF010009283.1, read as the reverse complement.
ATAAACGTAATTAGACAAATGCCTAGAATGCAAGTCTAAATGTTTTTTAAATAATTAACAATCACTCAGATTACTGTTGGATTAAAAATAGGGATTGTGAATATCAGAACTAGCAAGAATAATAACACAAAAACTTTATTTTTGCAAGCAATATGTCCTACAAAAAAGAATTTTTAGTAGTCCAACAAAAATTTCAACTCTTGCACTATAATTTCTTGAAATTTTGTTTCCTACTTTCGAGAGTAGGGGCACAAAATAGTAAGTCTTCTCCTGCAAAACTTGAATGCTAAATCTGAATCTTGACGTCCCTGAAACAAGACACTAAACTTATTAGAAAACAATTACACCATTCCCTCCCCGGCAACGGCGCCAAAAATTGGTCGTGAAATGAAAGTGATAAGAATTACCGTGTAGCGTCGGCTAACGGGTCGTGTCCACGAGGAGGAATGCGATAGAAACTTTTTGGTGTTTTTTTAAGTAACAAAGAATGGCGTTAGTGTCTTTCTTTTTTTTATCAATTGAAAAAGAGAATGGAGAGAAGGGAAATGATTAAAAGAAAAAAATACAAACTTAGAGAAGGCTTTGGAAAAAGTGATTTTTTTTAAAAGCTTGAAGAGTGATTTGTTATTTGTAATATAAGAAGAAGATCTGGGCTCACTATCTCACTTACTCAACAATGCGTTCTTCTCTTGAAATTCTTAGTGCCTCAACTTGATCATAGGCAAAATTCTAAGCTTGAGTTTAGAAAATTTTAAGCAAAGCAAATAAGATAATTTAAAAAAGTTAACTTTGTTCTTTAAGAAATCATCTTGAATTGAGTGTTAAATCATCAAATCTTTCAAGTTTAAAATAAAAATAAGTTCAAGAGATGTTTTTAACAGAGGTAGAAGTTTAGAAATCCAAACCCATCCTCATGTGTCTTCCAGAACACTTTCAAAGATGAAAGGCTTAGTTTAGGTATGCATATGATTCCATTGGGTCTTTACATCAAAACCATTCAAAAAGAAGAGGGATCGAAGATAGAAATAATAGTAAGCCCAAAAAATGAATTTAGCTACTCATGGAAGATGTAAAACAACACATGAAAATAAAGCAAGACATATCCGTGAATTGGAGTGGAAGAATAGAAAGTTTGACCCTTTTATTGATGTCACTTCAATCTTCAGATTACAATCACTCTATTCCTTTCTCTTACTGGTATTTGAACTGAACTACAAATTATAAAACAGAGATACAACTTCTATACTATCTAACACAGAGCCTAAACCTTAAAAACAAAGAGAAAAATTTAAACTAAGTTTCAGTCCCTTTTTCTCTAAAAAATACAGTATATATGCATGCAAAAACCAAACGGGGGAGGTCGTATGAAGATAGGGGAGCAAATGCTCCCCCAACAAAGCTTAACAAGCGGTAAAAATGTGGCCAAAGCAGTGTTTCTGTGGCCTTAGTGTGGCCAGGTGGCCACACCAGGTTGGTAGGTCTCATTCGTTTGGTGTTTTGACTTTATCTCCTGCTGGTTTTCCCGTTTCAGCTCCAGGACTTGACGAAACAACCTTTGATCTTTAGCTTTAACCACTTGATTTTGGAAGATTCATTTTAACCGATTTTCAACCTTTCTGATTTGCCATGACCTGCCCTGATTTCCTGATTTGAATTAATTCTGAATTAAATCAGAATTTGATGGGCTTTTGGGCTCGTTTCTCTTTCCTATCCTTTAGCAATGGGCCTGCATTTTATAAAGAAAAATAGGACTTATTAATATGATTTATTTAGACAATAAACATGATAATATGACAATAAATATGCAATATATGTGACCGATCAAAAGCGCTCTTGATGGTCACTCTGACATCCTATATCGGGTCCTCACCTAGAAGGCTAGACCTACATGGAGACTCTCTTGAAACATGGAAGCACTCCTGGTAGCTAATTCCTATAACCTACATCGAACTCTCAGCCTGACAACTAAAGGCGCTGTGGAGATATTGAAATGAATCACTCAGGGTGCAAGCTCCGACAACTGTCAAGTCACTCCAATAACTGCCAAGTCACTCCAATAACTGTCAAGTCACTCTAACAACCGTTAGGCCACTCCGGCAATTGTCGACTTCACGTCCTAGCTCTCACTCCCTTGGAGCACAAGAAGATGTTCTGACTACTTAGTGAAGGGTCACACCATAGGATAGGTCTCCGACAACTGTCAAGTCACTCTGACAATTGTCAAGTCACCCTGACAACCATCAGGTCACTCCGACAACTATCGACTCCGTGTCCTAACTTTCACTTCTTTAGAGTACAAGAAGACGCTCTGACTACTCAGTGAAGGGTCACGTCAGAGAGTGGGGCTCTGACTACTGTCAAGTCACTCCGATAATCATTGTCACTCTGACAACTGTTGACTTTGCATCCTAACTCTCACTCCCTCAGAGCACAAGAAGACGCTCTGACTACTCGGTGAAAGGTTACGCCAGAGGATAAGGCTCCGACAATCGTCAGGTCACTCTGACAAACGTCAGGTCACTTTGATAACTGTCAACTCCGCGTCCTAACTATCACTCCCTCAGAGCACATGAAGATGCTCCGACTACTCAGGGAAAGGTCACGCTAGAGGATAAGGTTCATACAACTGGCAAATCACTCCGATAACTGTCAGGTCACTCAGATAACTATCAAGTCACTCTCAATAGTCATGTCACTCTGACATCTTTTGACTCTGCGTCCTAACTCTCACTCCTTCGGGGCACAAGAAGACGCTTTAACTACTCAGTGAAGAAAGATCACGCCAGAGGATGAGGCTCTGACAACTGTCACATCACTCCGACAACTGTCCACTCCGTACCCCAACTGCTCTCCCTCGTGCTCTCCACTTGTTCTCCACGAATCACAAAACACACTTCAACTACTTAATGAAAGGTCCTACTAGAGGATGGGATTGGTTTGCTTTCCACCTTCTCGCTTGGAGACCCCGAGAAGGAGGAGGCAGATGGGCATCTATAGTTGTCAGATTAATGATCTCTGCTTGATTTACGACACCTGGCAAATCTCACAGATCATGGGGGTTTCAGATTCAATCTTATCCAGCTGATCTTGCCCGACCACCCGGCTAACAGAACGGTTATAATAACTCGGAACGTGATGGGCAATAACTATGGATCTGAGTCGTTATCCTCTCCAACCAGCGTGATTCCTGAAGATCACTTACCACCTTACCAATTACGGCTGGGTGGTTACATGCAATTACGATAGTGAGTTAATCCATAGGTGGAGATCTCGGGGACAATAACTCAGCTCATCAACCCTCAGATATAAAAGTCGATCTCTTTCTCTTTTGCACATGATCGAACCCTAGAGAATTAAATTTATAATAGAGCATTAAGAACTTATTTTAATCTATCTTATTTAGTGAAATTTTTTTCTAATTGAGGTTAAACCTACACACAAAAAATACAGAATTTTAGAAATGAAGAATAGAAATGTGCAAGGTTACTCAATTCTATTGCGATCGCAAGTGGCTATACGGGCGTGATTCACAAGGAGGGACTGCGATGGAAGCTTTTAAGTAAGTTATCTTTTTATTTACTTAAATAGGTTAAAGATCTTTCATCTTAGTCTTTTTAAAGGAAAAGAAAATGAAGCTATGTTAACTTGGAGAAAGAGATAGATAGGAGAAGATGGTGATTTTGGAAAATGAAGAACTAAGTTAAAAAGAAATAAAAAGAGCAAAGAGTTGGTGATTGAAGTTGTGTCTTCTACACTAAGAAATCAAAGAAAGAAAATCTAAAATACTCACTTACCTCTTCTGGATGATGACTTATCTCGGATCGTTGGCATGTTTACCTGATCTGGAGGCGATCAGAGCATAACCAATAAGATCTAACTCTATCCCCATCCAATTACATCATCAAACCTACCTCAAGCAAGTTTGAAATGTTATGTAATTTGGAGAGGAATCCATCATCATGAGCTATCGGTGGCACTCTCGAAGGTAAGGTAATACGATGCTATCCGACTCACTTGGATAATCATCAAAGCTAAAAAGAAAAAAGTAGAAGAAGAACATAAAAGTGGAACAAAAATTAAAAGTAAAGAATATAACTTTGATTAAATAAGAAACGATAAAAGAAGAGAAGAACAATTTATACAGGTGTCACTTAGTACTACCTTCACTCTAATTCTCTCATAGAAGTCTGGTTTATATAAATGAAATAAAAATTACAGAAAAGAAAAATAAAAATCAACACTAAAGTAGAATAAAAACTAGCCTAAGAATCTATCTCTGCTTCATCGTCCCTTGTGGCCTTAGAAATCCAGTATTTATAGGCAAAAAACAAAAAGGGAGAGAGTCTGAAGATAGGGGAGCAACACTTCCCCATATCTTACTAGATTACCACAGCAACGCAGCTTGTGCCACATTTTCGCAGCATGGTTATGGCCAGGTGGCCACACCGAGGAGCGTAACCCAGTGACTTTCTGTTGACTCCTTTTATCAACTGGTTTCTCTGTTTTGGCTCTGGATTTGTCAATATCGCTGCTAATCTTCAGCTAACAAAATAAATTCATAAAATCTGAATTTACCCAATTTTTGTTTGGTGTTATCTCTCTGATTTGCTCTGATCTTCAGCTAAACAATTACCTCAATCGTTAATTTTGATTTAATCTGAATTTCAGTGGGCTTTTTGGGCTCGTTTCTCTTCCATCTCCTTTAGTAAAGGCCTGCACAAATTAGACAAAAATAATATTAAAAATTAGAGTTTATATAAATTAAATATGAAAATATGATGACAAAATATGCAATATCAGTGACCAATCACACGCTCACACCTATCTTTTGCTCTTTCTCGAGCAAAACAAGTAAAAAGTAAAACAGAGCTAACCTACTATAACTCATTTTCGTAAGAATTATGGTTGCACTTAGCATGTGCAACAAGCCGTTAAACCTCTAAGTTACCCTAGAGGATGAGTTTTGTCTCGTGAAGACTTTCAGTGGATACACCCATAAAATTCAAAAAGAAAGAGAAACAAAGTGTTAGTATTTTTGAAAATGCATTTTGAATAAGAGAGAAAATATTTGAAATATTTTTGTAAAATTCAAGCAATTTATAAGTTATAGGAAAATCAAAGTTTTCATTCCTAAATTTAGTCTCTATTCAAAAACTTGTTATCAATCAAGGTAAGAAGTCAAACTGTATTTCTTATTAGTCTATTATTTTACCCTAAGTCATATGCACCTTCATGACCGTGAAATTTTGACTCGGGGTTCTTCAACTCTAACTCTTATGCCTTATTTTTATAAATTGTAGGTGGTAATATCCTTAGTTCTATTAGGCTTCTAATTTGCCTACATAACCAGCCTTAAATCGGTGACTCTCAAACCGGATGGTCTTAGGGTACCAGGTGAGTAAACATCCAAGGACTTAAGGACTTTAGCAAATAAGGCCACAAAACTAAAGAATTTATTTATTATATTGACCACTTTTAGGCATGAATACTTATACTTTATGAGGCACAAATACCCAGCTTAATTAGAGGATTTTTGATATATATATCTCTTTATTTCCTTCTTTTTTTATAAGGCATAAGAATATTTGTTTTTGAACCCTAAGTGTGTAAGTGTATAAAGTATGCATATTCATCAAAGTAAAAATCAAGACTAAATTACATTTTAAAATTTTTCTTCTTAACCCTGAAAATCAAACAATAATCTTATTTTGACAAAGTATAAGAAATCCTAATTATGATTCTCCTATTTTTTAAAATTAACTTAATTTCTTACAAAAAATAGATCAAAAATTGTTTCTCTTTTTTAAAAAAAGTAAAGAAAATGTTACATTTTCTTTTTTATAAATTAAAAGAAAAATCTATGTTATGTTAGAACCCTCCACTACACCTATCTGTCTTTCATTGTCTTCAATATATAAATGAATGCATATATGCATGAAAAAGAAGAAAGGGAAAGAAAAATGTTACCTCAAAGTGGTGGTTCCGGTGGTGGTCGGATTGGGCCAAACGTTGTTGCCAGTCTAAATAATGTGGATTTTCAAAGAACCCACATTGAATGACCTCTTCCCTATTTAGAATTTTACAATCCCCAAATGTAAAAGGATCATGAATGATCTTAACAAAAAAAATTATCCCTTTTATATGACTAATCTTGAAAAATCATCATGGAATCATTATGATCTATACTTATGACCAATAAAGGAATGTGATTTGATGAATGAATGATTTGGGCACTAAAATGAAAGGAACGGGAACCAATACTGACTCGGGAGTAAGACTCAAATCAAGTTTAAGTTCGAGAGTCTATTTTGGTTCAAGAATTAATCCCAAATCAAAGAATTGAGATTCACATTCTTTGCCTAAAAATGGAATGTGACTATCCAAAATAAGTGGTCATTTTCTAAATTTATAGGTATGGAAATCAGTGTTAGCTCGAGAATTGGGTTTAAATTGGGTAAGAATACCAGAGGCAACATTGATTCGAAATTCGGATCTAAATCACAAAATTGAAAATCGGGTTCACATTCATGTTCAAGTTCAATTTCATTGAAATAAAAACTTACCAATTTGTCACTGGTTTGATATTGGTCAAGTTCAAGGTGGTGTGATGAAATTGAATCTTGGTTGAAGTTTTCAAGGCACCATGATTCTTGACTCCTATCAATATGGCTAGGGAAATTGGGAACAGTCAAAGATTGGGTAGGGAGAGTTTTCTCATTCCTATCTTTCATAAAGCTAATTAAATAACACATTTGTGCTTCTAGCCTTTTGATAGATTGTGTAAAATCATTTCTGGACTGAATCAGGTTTTCAATACTCATTTCTAAGTCAGCAGGTTCTTCTTGTTGTAGGACTTGAAAATAGAGTAAGGATCTTGGATTTAAGAAATTTGTGGGATACTTGAGTCTGTTGGATTTTGAGATAGCAAGTACTCAAATATGGCGTTCCTACTCCTTTCTATATCAGATTCTTCTTCTAAGGGTTGATCAGAAAAAGAAGTATATGAAGAAGATTGTTAAAAAGGTGATTGATAATATGACTCAGGGAGTTGTATCCCAACTGACTATGTAAAGAGTATAGATGATTATTCCAGTCTTGTTCATAATATTAGGACTAGGACATATGTTGATTCAGATATGACCAATCCAGTATACTTGGTTGGTTAAACTTATGATATACCGGGTTGTATCTGAATTGAAAGAGGTCGGGGTGTAATATAGATTACTATTAAAAAATTATTGTTATAATCCATTTTACATAAAACAAACAAACAAACAAACAAATAAAAAGAAAGCAAAATCTAGCTTATGTTAGGGTAGACCTTAGACCTAAATGATTCCTAGCTGGCTAGACTGTACACAGGGGGTATGTTGTGAAATCTAATCACAAGTTAATCGGTTAGGTAGGGGCAAGACCAGTGAGAAATATCTGTGCCTAAGCAACGGGCCTAATTATGCCAAACCACTGTTCTTCATAGTTTCGCCTCTCAGTCCTAACTTTTGACATCGATTTGGTAAGAGTCAAACTCTAACAACTTTCCCCTTAGGTCAGTCTCCTAAATGAGTCTGAGATGTCCCTAGGGCCAATGCCTAGCCAATTTTAGGATAAGATTAGGTCAGTGAGTGAGGAGATGGTTTGTGGGCTAATGACTTTCCATCTTATCTTATTTAAGGATATGCCTTTAATCGTTTTTGTGTAGTGTACAAGTATTTAGCAAAAAAGGAACACTTAAACAATATAAATCGTTCAAAAGTGTTCCCTATATTAAATGCTATGCACACATACCATGGCTCTAGCACTTTTCAACAGTAAAGAAAATGTAATGAAATTAGACAAATGCCTAATATGTAATGTCTAAACATTTTTTAAGCAATTAACAAACACATGTTACAATTGAGGTTAGAAACATGTGCAAAATATGTTAAATAGAAAATCTAAATACTGTAGAAAACTAAAATTTTCAATTCAAGCAACATGCAAGTAAGAAGGTTAGTAGTCCTCCCTACTTTGTCGCGCAAACACGATGTTGGCTACGTTTCCATGGCAAAAGTTAGGTCTCCTGATCTCTACTTTCTATAGCAGAGGCTCAGGTATGCAATATATCCACTGCAGTTTTTAGATTTCTGAAATCAATCCCTGTGAAAAAAATAGAGAAGAAAGAAGTTAAATCATTTAAATAAACTTAAAAAAAGTTACCGCTCCTCCCCGACAATGGCGCCAAAATTTGATTGAGGTTAAACCTGCACATAGAAAATACAGAATTTTAGAGATGAAGAATAGAAATGTGCAAGGTTAATCAATTCTACTGCGAAAGCAAGAGGCTATGCGGGTCGTGATCCACAAGGAGGGACTGCGATGGAAGCTTTTAAGTTAGATTGCTTTTTTATTTACTTAAACAGGTTAAAGATCTTTCTTCTTAGTTTTTATAAAGAAAAGGAAAATGAAGCTATGTTAATTTGGAGAAAGTGGTAGAAAGGAGAAGATGGCGATTTTGAAAAATGAAAAAATAAGTTAAAAAATAAATAAAAAGTATAAAGAGTTGGTGATTGAAGTTGTGTGTTCTACACTAAGAAATCAAAAGAAAGAAAACTTAAATACTTACTTACCTCTTCTAGGTGATAACTTACCTTGGATTGTAGGCACATTTACCATGATCTGGAGGCGACCAACGCATAACCCATAAGATCTAACTCTATCTCCATCCACATTATATCATCAAAATTAGCTCGAGCAAGTATCAAATGATATGAACTTTAGCGAGGAATCTATCGCCATGAGCAATCAGTGGTACTCGCAAAGGCAAGGCAATACCGATGCTATTCGACTCACTTGGATAATCATCAAAACTAAAAAAAGAAAAGAAGAAACATAAAAGTGGAACAAAAATGAAAAGTAAAGAATATAACTTTTGATTAAATAAAGTAACAATAAAGAAGAGAAGAGCAACTTACACTGGTGTCACTCTCAGTACAACCTTCACTCTCATTCTCTCATGAAACTCTGATGTACATAAATGAAAACAAAAATTACATGAAAAGAAAAAAGAACTTACACTCAACTAGAACAAAAACTAGCCTAAGAATCTATCTCTGCTTCATTGTCCCTTGTGGCCCCATAAATCCCTGTATTTGTAGGCAAAAATCAAAAGGGGAGAATGTCTGAATATAGGGGAGCAAACACTCCCCCATATCTAACTAGATTGTCGTGAAAACATGGCCTGGACAGTGTTTCCACAGCCTGGTGTGGCCAGGTGGCCATACTCGAGGAGCGTAGCTCAGTGATTTTCTGTTGACTCCTTTTATCCAACTAGTTTCTTCGTTTTGGCTCTGGATTTGTCGATATTACTGTTGATCTTCAGCTATCCGAAATGGATTCATAAAAAATCTAAATTTAACCAGTTTTTATTTGGTGTTATCTCTCTGATTTGCTCTAATCTTTGGCTGAACATTTGCCCCAATCCTGGATTTTGATTTAATCTGAATTTCAGTGGGCTTTTTGGGCTCGTTTTCTCTTCCATCTCCTTTCGTAAAGGCCTGCACAAATTTAGACAAAAATAGTATTAAAAAGTAGAGTTTATTATAAAATAAATATGAGAATTTACGATAAATATGCAATATCAGTGATCAATCACTCTCTTTGCACCGTGATTTCTCCCGTCGAGTTTTTCACGTAATTCTCTAGTGTTTGCGGTTGACTTATTCTCCTAATTTATAATTTGAGTATAGATAAGTTCCCCCAGAAATTTACCTCTACACCCTCAAAACCAAAAGCAAAAAATTACTCAAAAAAAACCAAAAGCGCAAAACCCCTGAAAAGAGATCACTCGATGTAAAGGTTGTTGTCATCTCCCCTACCCTCCATATCCTCAGAATGACTGTCAGCAAGATCGTCGATCTACATGCTTCAGAACCTGTCTCATCGTCTCCCTTGATGTACTTGAGAGTGGGTAAAGCAAATAAGCAATGAAAGATAAGCATGTGTGAAAAGTTTAGTCAGATGATCTGAATTTTTCATTAAAAATTATGTTATTTCGCTCCTTCCGTATCCCAAAAAAATCGCCGCCACCATTAAGTCCCACACTATCTTAACATTGTGGAGTTTGCACTTGCATTTCTTCTTACAAAATTACCCATGTGTTATCCACCATTTTTTGCCCCCTTTCATGGATTTGTTCAGTTCTAATTTCTTCTCAACTTATTAAATCCAATCATAACTTTTCAAGAAACTTAATTGTTGGCCAAGAAGCCCATCACTCTAGTTTTGATGATGACTAACTCATTTAGTTATAATACTAATGATCTTGTTGTATTTAAGTTTCAGTTATTGATCAAGATCTTAGTTAGCATTTAGCTTCTTTGAAGTTAACACATAGTGATTCAAGAGCTCAAGCTTATAGAACATATCTAGTACTCAGATGGAGTCTAACTCGGAAAATCAAGTTTAGATCAAGTCTACTTGGAGAAGAAGATCTACAAGAAGACTTGTCTAGAGTTTGTGAGTTTAGATCTCTTGTAAAGAATAGATTAGTTTTAATTGCTCAATTTTACACACATACAAGTTTAGTTTCAGTTTAGCCAATTTACGTTTTTATTTTTGATTTATAAAATATATTTCATCAAAAACAAGTTCGTATCATTTGGTTGTATATCCATACACTATTTAGCTTCAAATATGTTTAAACAATTTGTTTGTGTATCTTTTTGAAGTTTTGGGAAAACTAGTTTTTCTTATTTACAAAATTATATATAAAAAGTATGTTTTTATTTCAAGAAATATATTTTAATTCATCAAAAATAAGTTAATATTATTTTATTTATGTATTGGATCCTATCTATACACATTGAGTTTAAATTGAGTTTCAATAACTTGTTTTTGTATTTGTTTCAAAAAATCGGATTTCATTTAAAAGTTAGTTTTTAGAAAATACGATTTTTGTTTTAAGGATGAATTTTTATACCTCAAAAATAATTCACATGTTTGTAATATTTTGTGATTTTTGATCACACTTATTTGTGCTCTATTGTATTTGCTTGAACTTATTTTTGTGAAATTTATTGAAATTTATTAGAATTTATTTAGGTTTAAAAAGATGTTTAAATATTTCATATTATGTGGTTTTGAGCTGAGCTGGTCGACCGCACGGTCGACCGACTGCAGAGCACATTTGCTCTGCAGGTCGACTGAGTGGTCGATCAACGTGCACCAACATGCACAACCCATGAGAGTTAGGAGATCGGCCAACCGACTGTCCCTGTAGAACTCTCGGGTTTCATCGGTCGACCACCCAATCGACCGACAGGTTTCTCTGACCTATGTTTTGATCCAACAGCTAGTTCTTATTGAGCCTATAAATATGGGATCTTTTGTGAGTTTTACACAAGATTTTTAAGAGCTAATTTTCTCACCTTCAATAGAGTTTTTCAACAAGTTTTTAAAGAATTTTTGAGCTAAAAATTCACATCACTATTTGGTTTCAAAGTTTTGAAAAATCAAAGAAAACTAGTTTTGAGAAATTCAAGTTTCAAGTTTTAAATTTCTATATCATTCAAGAAGTTTTAGCAAGTGTTTTCTTTTGTGTTTTCATTTTCAAAAATTTTGTTTTCTCACAAGCTTGAGTTATTCATTGCAAAATCTATCCTCTAGGATCTTGTAATGTGAGAGGTGTTGTTTGTGATCTTTATGACCACCAAGTATTATGACCACTCTTTTACTTTGTGGTTTGGCTTTGTGCCTTCCCTCTTGTGTAGAGGTGATTGCTTTATGCATAACTTTGTGCCTCCTCTTGTGTAGAGGATTGGGTTTGTATCCTTTGTGGAGTCCTTAGTGGATATAATAGAAATCCTTCTAGATGAAGGCAGGGACGTAGAGCTTGATGCTCGAACCCTAAAACATATCCTTGTGTTTGTGTTTGGCTTTCTCTCTAAACTCTACACTCTTTATATCTCACATTACTGTAAGTACACCTAGAGGGGGGTGAATAGGTGTACGGCTAATCTAATGAACAAAATGTGAAAATTAAAACTAAATTGCAACACACTTAGTGTAACCAATGAGTGTAGCCGAATTCCCGGTGAAGGACTCTGGACTAACTCCTCTTGATTCCTCTGAATAAAAGTTGAGGTGCTATATGAAGCTCTCGTGATTAAACACAAGTGAGGCACACACAAACAAGCCAAGCAAATAATATATGAATGAGCAATATGAAATGATGCAAGGCACAATGTAAAAGAGAGAGAGTAAGAGAAAGTGGATCAAACGCAAACACCGAGATTTGTTTCGAGGTTCGAGCACACAGCTCTACGTCCCCGCCTTCACACAGAAGGATTTTCACTAACTTGTCCACACAGGACTCCCACACAGGGAACCTCCACTGAGGATTTGGGGCAATACAACCGGGAGTACACAACTCCTCTCTCAATTATAAACACAACCTCTACACTTAGAGGTTAGGCACAAAGCCACCACAAATCAACCACCTCACACTTGAGGGATTCCAACACAAACTCCACCTCTTACTAGAGGGAGCTAAACACAATCTCCACCTCTCACTAGAGGGAGCCAACCATAATATCAACCTCACAATTGAGGGATAGGTATAAAGCCAAACAACCAATCAACCCCTCACTAGAGGGATAGGGCGCAAAGCCACCACTCCAAAAATTAACCTTTACACAAGAGGGATAACACAAAGTAGGAGGGTTTACAACTTAGTGGTTTCTACAACCACAAACTATCTCTTTCTCACAAAACAATAATCCTAATAGATAGAATAGATAGATAAGCTCAAATGTGAGAAAACAAAGTGTTTTGAACAAAGAAAATCACTTGGAAAAGTCTCCAAATAGATATAGAATTTTTAGACCAAAAATAAATTCCCAAAAGACTATTTTTTTTGAATTTACAATCACTTTAAAAATAAATGAAGATTGATCTTTTAAACCAAAAACTCTTTTGAAAAATAAGTGTTAAAACACTTAAGAAGATCAGGAATTTTTCTCTCTAAAAACTTGTGGAGAAACCTCTCTCAAATGGGGTATAAATAGGCCCCATAAAAATTTGCCCGTTGGCAGCTGACAAGGTCAGAAATGACCTTCCGGTCGATTGACAAGTCGACCAGCCAACGGTTAAAAATATGACCGTTGAGCCTGCCAGTCGATCGCCCGGTCGACCGCGCCCAGAACCAGAGAGCAATGGCTCTCTGCCCGGTCGACCGCCCGGTCGATCGGGACAACCCGAGAGTGGGTTGCCTTCAGTCGGTCGACCGCTCGGTCGACCGGCCTAAGGGGCTGGCCTGCGTGCACATTCTTGTGCACGTCGACCGGTCGACCGACTCTGGGTCCGGTCGACCGGCCCGGTTGACCGCCAGAGCCTGGCAGAGCTGATTATAGGATTTGTAAACTGGGTTTTTAATTACCAAATAAATCCCATAAAATCCCTAAAAATCCACAAAAATAGTTTCAGTATAATACTTTGAAATACAAATATGTGTGAAAAAATTCAACACATATTTCAAACAATTTGAACCATTTTGTGACTTACAAATTTTGCCGAAAATCAAAATCCGTATTTTCCAAAACTTGAATTTTTGAAATGGAAAATCATTTTGTCCAAAACTCATCCAAATACAAAAACATGATATTTAAACAACTTGAAGCATGTTGTATATGGATATAATCCAATATACATGAAAGATATATATATCAATGTTTTTGACATTAAATCTGAAAATAAGTTTTGTTAAAATACAAAAACTCTAAACTCATGAAATAGACTATCAAACTAAGTTTGTTTAAATAGTTGAAGCATAGATATATATAAATCTAATATACATTAAACCATGTAAACTTGTTTTGATTCTATCTATTCATGAAAACCAAGATCGGTTAATGATTGGGAAAGAATCGTGTTGTAGATTGCACAGATATGATGTAAAAGAAAGAAGGTTTAGAGTCAACCTTTGTGCTTGATCAATCCACAAATGTATTTATAAGGTCAATGTATCCTTTCCAATCTCCGTTATAGCAAAGGCTATACCGGGTCGATCCTCGAGGAGAGCTCACATTGGAAGCTTTACGGTTCGGAGTGAAGAAATGAAAACGAACATTCTTCTTTGTTATTTACACAAATGCAAGAAACATGGAAAAGAAAATAGAAGAAGTGGTTGATTTGTGCATGATGGAAAAGAAATCAAAAGAACTTTAGTAAAGTGTATTGCTAAGAGAAAAGAAGCTAGTAAAGAAAATGTTTGGAAGACTTTAGATGAGAGAGTACATGGCTAGCTAACTTTACTTCGCTAACTTACTAAACTCAATGGTGATGCTTGATTGTCTAATGTTGATTCATTGACAATAGAGATAACTTGCTTGTTTGTTCAAGTACTTTACCGTTTTGAAGATGAGTGTTCCTTAAGTTCTTAGCTTGAAGCCTCATATTGATTCATTGGCTCTCTAGATAGATTATCAATGATGAACTCTAGGATTGGTACTCAAGGGATGCTAGGTTAGAAGAATCAACATTCATTTAAACATTCAAGACATAACAACAAATTAGCTTGAAGTAAAGAAGTTGTTCTACAAGTAGCACATGTTTGGTGATCCATCTCCATGTTCCATCAAGGCTCTTGTTCTAGACAAGGCTCTAAATGAGGCACACATGAGTCATATGGAGTATGTACAAGCATTCACCAAGGGAAAGCAACTCTACTTCCTTGGTAAGTAAAAGAAACTCTCACAATGCAAGTATAAAGATAAACAATCATCCAAAGAGATAGAAGTTAGCTAGGTACATTGTTAGCTAGCCATGCAATAGAAATTTAGCTATCCATTACACAAGTAACAAAACAACAATTCATGATGTAAAGCAAAGAGAAGTAAAGCAATGAAAATGCAACAAAGCAAAGTAAGTAAAGCAATGCAAAGTGAAACGTACTAGAGATTGCAAAGATAAGACGAAGCTTTGATTAACCCTTGTTACAAGTGATGTCACCTCCTTGATTACAAGCTTTCAACAGCACTCACTCTTTCTCTTTGACAAAAATCTCTAGGAGGAAGAAGATGGAGACTAAAACCTAGGAGAAGACTAAAACAAAATACAAGAGTTTCCCTAGTTCTCTCCTCTCTCTTCTTTGTTCTCTCGTGCAGACCCTGGTCCTCTATTTATAGCCCTCAGTGAGAAGGATCTAGAGCCCTGGCCGTTGGCGCAAAATCTGGGATCCAACAGACCTGTAACTGCCGCAAATTGGTGGGAAAATCCCGGATTTTGCGGCTCAACTGAAGTTGTTGGGTAACAACTTTCTGGTACGAGTTTGTTACAAGGTTGTTATCCACGTGGCCTTCTAGAATCTTGAGCTGGCGCGTAGAATTCTCTGGATCCTGGGTTTAAACTTGGGCTCTCTTTTGGGCTTGGAATTAATCTCTTTAATTATTGCTAATTTAAAGAGATTTTTGGGCTTTTCTCTTTTAAGTTGTGGACCTGCAAAAATAGAGAGAAAAAGGATTAAAAATCACATTTTTATATACAATATGCATGGTATGGAAGTGGTAAAATATGCAAATATGTATAACAATCAGTTAAACCGAAAACCGAAAATCAATAAACATGAAACGTGTGTGTGTTGTGAACTTGAGCATATCACACTATCTAATCTTTAACAATGAATCTAAACTAACTATTCTAAAACAAACCGAGGTCTTCTTGTAGAGCGCCGTCTCCAAGTCGACTCGATCCAAACGTGATCCATCGAGCTTGACTCCAATGAGTGCTAGATATGAACTTTGATGCTCGGGTTCTTGAATCACCATGTGAAAGCTCTAAAACACCTTTGTTGAAGCGAATCACCTACTAATATCTTGGTTAAGTATCTGAAACTAAACATCACAAGATTATTAGTAAACTATAACTACATGAGTTAATCATCATCAAAACTAGAGTGGAAGGCCTCTGGGCCAACAATTACTATTTTTGTTCATCTATACATGTTTGATATTGTGCTTACACTTGTATCATTCCAAGAAAGTTATTGAAGCACCTCAACTCTTAATCTAGAGGAATCTTGATGAGAAGTTTTAGAGCCCTGGAATTTTGCTTCACTCTTTGGATATCATTTGTATCTAATTTTATTAGTGTAAGTGTTTTTAACTTCACATTATTTGTCATTAGATTAGCACTACACCTATTCACCCCCTCTAGGTGTACTTTCAATTGGTATCAGAGCTAGTGTTCCTGATATTTAGTTTAACAACTTAGGAGTGATCCTTTATTTGCTAATCACATATTTGATTTACACATTCATATTTGCTTCACACACTCATGGACTATCTTGCTCCACTTATGTTTAATATTTTCAATATTGACATATGAAAACTTAAAATGAGTTCATATCTTAAAGTCTTAGGTATTCATATTTATCTTGCCACAACTAAAAGATCATATATTAAAAATAGCAAATATTTAAAGGCTAATGCACAAACCATGATTGCACTAAAGCAAATACTTAGCAATACTCATCTTTCTATGATTTCTCATTGTGATTCCACTTTTCTAGTGTGGAATATGTTGATCTCTCTTGAATGACAAGATTCAAGCGATATGGAGAGAGAATCTAGTGAAGATGATTCCGATCAAGCATGCTTCATGGTCCAAGGGAATGACTCCCTTGAGGTAAATTTGGAACTAATCTTGATGATTGTACTAGTACATCTATTGCTAATATGTCTAGTGAGGATACACACATGTTAAATGAAGAGCTTTTCATGTTTTGTAAAGATTTATTGAGAAAATATAAATTGTTGAAAACTAAGGGTTTGAATTTAAAGAAAAATGTTTCTTCAAAATTAGATTGTGTTTTGAAAGAAAAAGAAGAAATTTCAAACGAAAAATATTCCTTGAAGATTAACTTGATTTTATTTTAAATGAAAATGAGATTTGAAAAAGAAAAATGATTTGGTTTCTAAAGAAAAGATTGTTACTTTAAAAGAAAATGATGTTTTATCTTCAAAACTTGATTTTGTTTTGAAAGAAAATAATTTTTGAAAAATCAAATTGTTTTAATTTAAAAAGAGAAGGATACTTTGAAAAATGTTTTATTGAAAAGGAAAAGATTTCTAATCTTATTTTCAAAGAAAAAGATTTTTTTTTTCATACTTGTTTTATTTCTTCTTTCATTATTAAAAATGATATTTGTGTTTAAAGAAGAATATTGATTGTTTAGGCTCTACTTTAAGCTAATGTATTTTTGATCATACTAGTTGGAGTACATGCTACAAAAGAAATAAACTCCACATGTTTATGCACACCCTCCATGGCATATACCATATGCACACCATGTTCATACACATGCCACCTGTTTTCCATCGAAGATATCGCTATTCGTGGGAAAGCATACAAAAAGGGTAGAGGAGCGAAATTACAAGTAGTCAAAAGAAGAATTACAAGTAGATCTCCTCTGAGATTTCTGGGGAAGTATGTCTGTAGGAATCTGATCAACGCGCGATCACTTTATCCCTTTGACGATGCAATCAATCAGACGATCAAGCTGCCTCCTAATAGGATTCCCTTATCGCTTGGTTTTGGAAACTAAGTATTTGGAAGCAGGAGAATAAGATAACACTCTCTAGAATCTCTGGTTGAATTTCTCCTCTCTAGCCCGTTAGCCCTTTCTTTTTTTCCTCTTTATCTGTGCCTGTCCCTCTTGTTTAGCAAGGGACTATTTATAGCCAGAATGGGTTGTACCGACCCCTTGAATTCGGCAAGGCTGAATCAGTCTTTAGCTTCATGTGAGGCTGCAGATGACCTTGCAGCGAAGATACTTGCGACCTTTCAGCGAAGCTCGAGGGTTCGTGCGAACGCCTCCCTGCCGTTTGTGGCTTAATTGTCTCCACTTAATGTGGGATGAAGTGGGCGGGTGTAACCGCCTACTTAAAGTGGCATTAATCCCGTTAAACTAGTAATGTTCACCCATTAATCCCCCATGTGAAACGGTCAATTGATGACCTGGTAAAGCTCGCTGCGGTGCTAAGTCATGCGAAGTTAAGTTTTAGCTTAGAGCTTTAGTGAAGTTACCTTCATAGTCCCCTGCGAAGGTAAGACTTAGCTCATAGCAGAGCTAAACTCTTTTTCTTTCCAGCGAAGCTAGGGGTAAAGCTTCTAGCGCAAAGCTCCTGGATTAGCATCTGACGGGGTTAAATGGGAAGCTTCAAGTGAAGCTACCATGAAAGCTTTGGGTGAAGCTGTAAGTTAGCTATCTATGGAGCTATGAAGAGCTTCATGCGAAGCTGTCAAGAAGGCTTCAGGCGAAGCTATAATTGGCTTTTGGTGAATTTGTAGGTCAGCTCTCTGTGGAGCTATGAAGAGCTTCAAGGCGAAGCTAGACTTAGCCTCTCAGGCGAGGCTATCCCCTTGGGCTAATGCAAGGCTGGCTAAGTGTTGAGCTAACTTAGAATCTTAGGCCTGCTTGGATCTCTTCAAAGACAATTTTAGCTTACCGTCTGCTTCACTGGATCAGTAAAGCCTAAGTCGTTGCCTTGTCCCTAGTCGTCAGCTTGTCTTCTAATTATCTTCTACTTATCTTCTGTAAATGTCGATAAGTCAGACATCGTTCAGACCGGTTGAAGATAAATATGAGAGTTTTGTCTTTTTTAGAGTGTCAACAAGACTCCCTTCAAAGTTTTCATAAATCTGCAATGGATTGGTTCAGATTTTGAAATACTTTGAACAGCTTTGAAATATAATCTATGGTATGTGGATGTGAATATCGCCTTGGTGGTTGAGTTCAACATCGCCTTTAGCCGGCTTTCGGGCTGGAATAGATTCGCCGAGGAATTGTAATAATTTGCTTCTAAGTAGCTTCGCACTTTTAGGAAGCTCCGCCTAGGGGCTTCATGAAGTAGCTTCGCTTCCAAACCAGGTTGGAATATTAGTACTAACCTCGCTCTTGCTGTGATGGAACGATGTTCCATTCCCCAAGGCTAACCGCTTTTGTGAGTTACAAGAGAGATTGCTCCCTTTTGCAAGGTTTGAATAACTTCACCTGCATTTACAAGGGAGATTATTTCCTTTTTGAAGTTTAATTAACTTCGCACGTAGTCATGAGAGGGACTATTCCCTTTCTCGAGGCTAAGCATTTAAATGTTTTAACATCGCCCGCACTTCTAGGCTTGAAGTGGCAGCGGCGTGGTCAGGCCATGAGGCCTATAAATAGGACACTTGTAGTCCTTCTCAGAGAAACATACTTTTCTCTTTCTGAAAAGTTTGTTCATGACATCTCCTCATTGCCCAAGCAAGGAGACTAAGGTCCCGAAGTAGTGGGGACGGTCACTCTGGTCATTACCCGACCAAGGGCTGGTGAATCTCACTCATCCAGAGACTTTACCAATAAACTAGTGACTTTAGGGAGTTTATCTCCCTTAATTTTCTTAGCTTTACCAGCTATTTCAGAAATTGAATTCCCTTGGTCTCTGCATTTGGCTGATCTTTGGGGAAGGTGGTTTCAGGCCTTTTTTAAGCTTCCTGGCGAAGTTAATATTCTGTCTGATCAGGCGAAGGATTTTTTTAGGCGAAGCTCCTGCCTTGGCTTGCTAAACTTGTCATATAGGCGAGGGTAAGGCCTTACCTTAGCTTCGCCATACAGGCGAGGCTAGAACTTGGCCTTTTTGAGGTTGAGGCAGTCTTCTCATATAGGTGGGGCTAAGATTTTGTCCTCTCTCAGCCAATCCTGCCTTGCCTTATAGGTGAGGCTATCCTTTGCTTGTTGCAAGGCATCAATGCCTTTTCAGGTTCTCGAGCGTTTTGCCTCTGTATAATCTGACGTCTAGCCTTAGGGTATAGCCATGCTGGATCCGGATTAGCTTCACTCAGGGCGAAAAACTTCTGATTTATCGTCTTCCTTATCACTTAATGCTAACTCATTTTTTTTTGTTGTGTTGTGGTATAATGTGCTCCCAATTCTTTCGACCTGATGAAGGAGAATAAAAGCATGCCCCTTGATTTTCAAGTCGAAGCTTTGATCATAAGCAGGAAGAACATACTAGAACAGCTGATGCGCATTCTGAGAAGAGGCCGGCAGTCGCTTATCCGAGATGATCTACTTTGGAAAGAGGCTGGTAGTCGCTTATCCGAGATGATCCACTTCGGGAAGAGGCTGGTAGTTGCTTATCTGAGATGATCCACTTTGGGAAGGTAGATGTCACCAATAAGGTTTGGATCCTTCCTTTGCCAATTTTTATTAAGGAAGATCCAACTTTCTGGTGGCAAAATCTGCCATTAAGTGAAGGATTATGGCATTCCAAAAGAGAAAAACCTTTTTGTGTCCGATTGGTTTGGTGGACTTGGAGCGACTTCAAGAACTACTATCATCCTGAAAGCAGATAGGACAACTTGTATGCCTTCAGAGTAGCGGCTCAATTGAATGAAAGACAATCTTGATGTATTATCAATGTATCTTCCCTTTTTAAATCAATAAATTTTGCATTTATTTGCTTTAATCCATGTCTTTCACTTTGAACTTTGGAAGAAACTGGAATGGACTGGCTTAGGTTGGGAGAAATCCATCTGGTGCTAAGTGATCCAACTTGGTTTTCCCTATAAGTCTTTTCCAAAAATGGAAAGAGAAGCTCTTAATGGAGCTAAACTAAAGCTTTCAGCGAAGCTAAAGATAGGCTTCCAGCGAAGTTGGAAACGAGCTCTCAGCGGAGCCAATATTGGCTTTCAGCGAAGTTAGCAATAAGCTCACAATGAAGTTAAGCTTAGTTTTTAGCGAAGTTAACCAAGCGTCACGCGAAGTCAACACTGAACTCACAGTGGAGTTAAAGATGAGCCCTCAGCGGAGCTAAAGTAAGGCTTCTCGAAGAAGGCGCTTGGGCACCATTTTAAATTAATTTAAAATGACCGCTTGCGCTCCTTTTAAGGTGGCGAAGCTAGATAATTTCATGTCTATAAAAGCCCGGTGGGCTGAAAGAGAGAACTACCTTCTCATAAAAACACTTCGAATTTTCATAGAACAAATCTCTTTCTTCTTCCTCTCCTTTATTTCAGACTTGCACAGTTCTTGATGGCCCCCAAACGACGCACAGGCAAAGAAGCAATGACCTCTGCTACGAAGGCGCCATCTCCTCCTCCGATCATCGAACGCCCCATAGTGGGTAGGGAATTTTTCCCTTTTCAGAGAGTTTTCCTCTCTTTTTGAAGCCATCCACTGGCTATTTCATGGTGAATCTGGAGTGGTTCACCATGATCCAGTGATCTCAGGGAACTATACTCCCTTAATTTAATACCACTGAGTTTTTAGGGGATTAAATTCCGCTTTAATTTTGCGGTTTGAAATTAGAAACCAGATAGTTTCTTTTCCAAGCTTCTATGTGAAGCTAGCTCTTAGGGCATTCTTTGCATTCTGTCAAGTGATAGAATGCGAAGTTAAGCTTCTATAGTGAGGTTAACTTTGGAGGACTTGAGCCCTTTGCGGCCGCTTTAAGCACCAGTGCCTTTTCTACAAAACTAGCCCTTAGGGCTCTCTGCATTCTGTCAAGTGACAGAATGCGAAGCTAAGCTTCTGACATGAAGCTAAGCTTTTTAACGCGAAGCTAATCACTTAGTGATCGGATGCATTTTGCCTTCGTGCAGAGTGCGAAGCTGAGCTTCGAGGCAAAGTTAATGCTATGCTAGCTTCACTCGGAGAGTGAAGCTATGCCTTAGCAACTTTGTTTTGCTTTAACTTCTCTTTTCTTTGGCTAATGGACTAATATAATTTCTTCTTCTTACTTTGCAGTGCACTATACCCCTGGGCCTCTGAACAGCCTTGGCTTCGCTAGGGGTTTGGATGGTGATTCAGCCTACAATTTCAGGGGCAAGCTTCGTTATTCAGTGAATGGAGCACTCCTAGCCGCGATGCCCTGATCCATATCAGAGATCAGCGTAGACTACTGCTCCTCTAGAGGACTGCGACTTGAAGATTTATCGAAAACCCAGCTTCATGTTTGGGGATGCAGCGTCTGACATCGATCATCATCTGCTGGCCGAGGAAGGGCAGTGGATCTTTAATTTGAATGGCGAGAAGTATTACCTCCCATCCAGCAAGCGCCATTTCCCAGTATCCTTCTTCCAATGCATGACGAGGCCTCGGAAGATGAAATGGCAGGTGGCCCGAAACACTAACTCAGTCCATGTGGGTATTTTGATGGCTGCTTTTCTTGGCTATACAAGAGCAGGTCCCCCTCACTGCATACTGGGTCTTCACCCTGGAGATGTTCTTTAAGACATCCGGTAGGGAAAAATCCAGCTATGGCCCAAACCTTTGGAAATTAGTTCTTTAGGGTCAATGGCAACTACCCAGCAACTAATTTCATGACCCCAGGCTGGATTCATCCTCCCAAGGCCCGGTGGAGTGATTTGACCCTATATGTCTTGGCCCATTTTGAGGAGGATTTGGAGAGGTTGGGACTCTATGAGGCTATCAGAGCAACCTGCTATGGCATCCAGATGAGCGTAGCGAACTTCTACTCCATCTTCAAATTATACTGCCCAGCTACAGGAACTTCCTTTACCCCTGTAGGCGAATTGGGCATGGCTTTGCATGAGATGTGGGAGGTCTCTATTTTACCAATGGGATATCTCCCTTATGAAGAATACTTCCCATGTGAAGCAGAATTGGCGCCTTTGAAAAAGCAGGAGCCCATTTTGTTCGAGACTTATCGGGAGTTGATGTGCCACTTCTACATTTGCTCGAGCATGCATGACAATCCTAAGAGAGCTTTGAGCAGTTCGAAGAGTTGGGAGAATTATTTGTTTCCCAACCTGGAGGATGCCCCTAAAGCGGCTCACTTTGGGGTTGCGAACGAGGAAATCCTCCGGAGGATGAAGGAACATGCCCAGGGAGATATTGTTCTGGAAGAAGAAGATGGCATTTATAAGAAGGGTGACATTCTCAGGAGTTTTCATCATCAGGTCTGTCAATCAATGTCCCGAAAAGCGCTTTTAGCCAGGTTTTTATTAGTTTGGTTGAAGAGATATGTGGTGCCATCTCCTTCTAGCGATGTCGTCCTTCACACTGTCTTATTACCGGCCATTCGTCTGGTACACGGTCGCTCTCTTGGACTTCTTTCGGTGATAGTGTGTTGTATTAAGTGAGGTCTTCATGCATTGACGGAGGTTTTCTATAGACCACTGACAACGAAGAGGAAAAAGGGTACGATCTTACCCCTGATGGACCAAACCTCAGGATCAGATTGCCATATACTTACTTGATAGCATGATTCACTCTCCATTATCCAGCTATTATTCAAGCTGGTAAAGAGCCTTCAGAAGGTGTTCGTAGATTTAAGGGATCCCCGTGGTCACGAACCTACGTGGCTGCGGTCCGCAAGCTATTGTGCCGGCATAACGTGTATAGTCTTTTCTAGTGCTTCCCCTACATTCGCAATGCGGGTTATGGCGAGGAATTCAAAGATGTCGGGGATGGAAAAACGTCACT
Source organism: Agave tequilana (assembly GCA_038442645.1). NCBI lineage: Eukaryota > Viridiplantae > Streptophyta > Magnoliopsida > Asparagales > Asparagaceae > Agave > Agave tequilana. The sequence continues at coordinate 73,546 of JAVJIF010009283.1, read as the reverse complement.
GAGCCGGGGAATCTTCAAATGGCTGATTAGAATCTGGCCTTCTCACCTGGTGTACAGGAGCGGAGATACTTGCTACCTGGAGCTGTATGTCCCCAGCCAGTTTGCTTGTCAGTTCGGGTATGACCAACTCTACATTGGCAATCTAAACACTAACATGGCCTTTATGGGGAGCCTGATTGATGGTGCTCGCACTTGGCGGTACTTCATTGCTGACTATACCGAGGCATGGCTGTGTATGCCATTGAGGACCGCAAACCTATTGATGACTTTGGGGTTCTACTGATGGTACATAATTTTGAGCTCCGTGCCAACTGGGTTTTCTATCAACTCCTTTGGCTTAAAGTGGATCACCAAGCGGCTGAAGCAGAAAGTCACTACGAAGGAAGTGGGCAAAAGAGTCCGGGTGCCAGGCCTTCTGGCGTTTATCGCCACCGCTGACAATGAAGCTTCAGAGGTCAAAAGCCCTCGCTTTAAAGATTTCGCAGGTGCTGAGGTTCTGACAGATGCTCCCGGTGGGGTAGGCACGACCCCCATAGAAGAAGTGGAAGTGGAAGAGGCGGAAGAAGAAGATCCTGACGTCCATTTCAAGCGAAAGCGACAAGGTGGATCCCACAGGAAGAGGGTGGTGAAGAAGCCCTGTCACCATACTCCTACTGTTATCGCAGAGAGCGAATCGGCCACAGTTGCTCCTCCTCCTATCCCGTTAGTTATCAAACTATCGGCATAGAAACAAGCAACTGACAACGCTGTTCCCGGCCTTGATAAGACCAGTTCTATTTTTGCCACATGTATATATACATATACACATGTATGTATATGTCTTTTTTTAACTCGTTCAACTTGTGATTCAGGAACCGAAGCCACAGGAGAACAGAGAGATTATTATGATCCCTTGTTCACCTACCGGGAGGGCGACGAGGCCAGCTACTTCATTATTTCCGAGGATTCTGAGGGTGGCACGGCTGATGTTGGTCCTTCTAGTGTTGGCGCCTCGAAAGAGAGCCAAATGGCTTCAAGCTCCAGCGGATGGGTTATAGAGTCCTCAGCGAGCGAAGGCAAGCCAGACATACCGGTTATGAAAATTGCCAGGACAGATGAGATCCTTCCTGAGGTCGCTTCTGGAGCTTCTCTCGCTACTGCCAAGGTTTGTTCTACAGAGCCTACTGGAATTAGCATTGCCGCTGTTGCTTAGGCGGTTAAGACAATATCACCTCTTGATTATACCTTAACCATTTGTAAGCAATCTTTTCTTGATATTATTATGCCTTGTTTTTAATGGAGTACTTTTGCGGGTGTTCCGCCCTTGGGTGTATCAACTTCGAGGGAACCAGCGAGTCTTCCTGAGGAATTCAGGGGAGAGATAAGTACTTCAGCTACTGTAGATGTTGCAGAGTTAGACATCTTGTATCACAACCTGCCTTCTTACCAGCCTAAGCCTACCGGTGACTCTAAGGTGGCCGAGGAGATGATGGTTGCGGAACCAATCACACTCTTTGCTGAGCCGGTTGGTGAGATGACGGTGGTTTCTCTGACGCCACCCGTCTTGGCAACTGCTAGGCTGAGGATAATCACCAGTCCTACATCTCCGACGCTGAGCCGGTTCTTCCTGAAATAGTTACCAGTCCTATCACTATTGTGGCTGGTGCACTTGTTTCAATGAAGACTCCTCCCCGATCACCGGCAATCCCTCGTCTTTCTCCAGCCAGGGTTATTTGCCATTTCCTCCACCATTATGACAGTGAAACCGGTGGAATTTTTGTCTTCGGGGACTACTCGCTCACCAGGAGTAGTTGAAATTGAGAAAGAATTTGTGACCAAGATGGTTGACAGCTTCTATAAGAGCCTAAAGCGATCTGTTGATTTGGTCTTTAAGGGTTCAACCACCTCATTTTCTGCTCTAAAGGTGGTCCTCTCTCGAATTATCGAAAGCATTCGAGACTTCAGAGGGGATGACCAGGCTGCCACATTAGAGATTCTGGTGGAGAGGCTTGAGAAGGATGTGGGCAAGTGGCGCCACCTTAGCAGTTCAGACTTAGATTCCTCAGTTGATGAAGAGCTTGAACACCTCATTGTTCAAATGCGTGAGGCTCACCTTGCAGCACAGGAAGCAGCCAAGGCAGTATCTTTAGATTTGAAATTCTTGAAAATAAGAAAAGTAGAAATTGGGAATACCATTGACGCTTCCAATAGCGCTCTTCTTGATGCTAAGGATAAAATTAAGAAGGCCAAGGAGATGATCAAGAGGGTCAATCTTCTTCTATTCAAGGCTGAACCGGTGCGTCTTGAGGAGATAGCTCGGCTGGAGCAGCTCAAAACCCAAAATGATGAAGTCCTGAAGCAGGAGATAGCACAACGGGCAACTTTGGTCGACATTGAGGCTCATTTATCTCAGATGGCGAACTTTAATGAAGCTGAGTTAAGATCGCAGGCATTCATCAGAGCTGCTGAAGAGAGGAAGAACAAGCTGGCCACCCTCCAAGAACGGATCAAGTCCTACGAAGTACCATCGTAGCTTTTAATCCATGTATCCCCTTCTCTTTTTTTTCCTTGAATCAATAAAAAAATAATTTTATTTGACTCTTCTGATGTATTTCCAGTTTGTTTCATCTTCAAAGTTTGCAATACTTTATATTACAACTCTCAAAAGAAAAGAAATAACAGTATAACTTATCTATTCAGAGGTCGATTATATGATAGAATTAATTCTTTGATAAATTATCACCAATAAATTTGAGAAATGACTCTACTCAAATCTTGTTGGGATAAGAATGAGAGAGAGTGACTTGACGATCTTTACTGTTCAGAGGTAAATATTAACATAATAGATTAAAGACCATCAGATTTATGAATAGGTTATGATGAATTAGACACCACAACCAGTTATAGTTCTTACTGAACTAAGACAAATGAAGTCTAGAATTTGCTAGTTAAAAGTGACAAACTAGGTATGATTGGTCAAAATTTTGCCATTTAGAGGTGATGATCTAGACATGATGATAAAATGGAGGTGAACCTGACTTTAGAGAACTGTCTCTTCAGAGGTTTTAAACTGGACATGATAGACTAAGGCACACTAAACTACGGATCCGCTACCAGAGGTAGTCTTATTAACTTGGCAGCTAGTCCACAAGGAACTGCTGAGATAGATTAAATCTGCATTCCTGTTGGTTCAGAGGTGGTTGACTGGACATAACCAATTAAGGGGTCTCAGACTTGCAATCCGCTGTTCAGAGGTTTAATGTTAACATAACAGTAAGAACTCCTGACCTTGATAGAGGAAAGGAGAACAAAGTTATGGACTCATCTGTTCAGAGGTGGTGAACTAGACATAACAGTTTGAGTACAATACAAGAGAGAAATCTAGGTATCCGTCGGTTCGGAGGTTGTTGACTGGACATGACCGATTGGAAGTTGCTAGACTCAGAACCCTGCCGTTTAGAGGTGGCGAACTGGACGTAACAGTAAAGGGATACTCTTTACTGGACTGAAGGATGAGACTTGGATGTCTGTCAGTTCAGAGGTAATATGGACATAACCGATTGAGAAGCCACTAAGCTCAAAATTTTTACCATTCAGAGGTGGTAAACTGGACGTGACGATAAAAATAAAGAATTTCATTGGGGCAATAGGATTTGATTATGAACTTCGTGGGAATATTAATATCTCCTTTGGATTTTATTTTAGAAGAAATTGTCAGAGGTATATTATTAACGTGACAACCAAGAAAGTCCATTGGGGGCTTGGAAGGGAGATAATCGACTTTGAAGAAAATCTACCAGAAACTCACTAGGGAGTTAAGAAATATAAATCCCATTATATGTCAGAGGTAATCATTAATGTGACAAAAAGAACTTCGTGGGGATTTAAGAGGGGATTTGTAAAGCAGCCTGTCGAGGTGTTTAGAACATAACAGCAATTTAAATGCACCTGTCATTATATTAAGAGAACGACATGTGGAATTTTGAGCTGTTGGGGATATTGATTTTATCCACTGGGGAAAATGTTTGAGGCTCACTAACAGAGGTTTAGTGTTAACACGATAGGTTTGACTCGTGATTCATTTTACAAGGGAAATTAATATTATTTTATGTGGTCCTACCATTCTATGGGCGAGAATTGGTAAGTGATTTTGGAGAGAAATCAAATGGGATCAGGTCACTTAAGATTTTTAGCAAACCCTCAGCTGTCAACGAATTTGGTATGCCTTTACCAATTACCATTTGAGTTAGGCTAGCCACACTATTCTCCTCAGCATGATGAGTTGTTGAGGACTTATGTTTCGCTTAAGGGCCAACATTTTCCTCTATCCTTAGCCGTTAGAGGCGTTGGATCATTTTGTTACTTTAAGTAATGTAATGTACCTCATGGGTTTTCACTCCATAGATGAGCTGGGGATTAAAGGAATGGACACAAATTCCACGAGAACTTTATCCAGAGATTATCCTTCCTTATGGAGTCTATTGTCGATGCTTATTTTGTTTTCATGTTGGAAAGATTCTATAGAAAGATGTGTCAGAACCTTCTTCAATGAGTTTGGCTTGATAAGTCATCAGATAAACTCAATTGATCTTTCATTCGATCGGTTACCACATTTTGATATGAACATGAAAATAGTGAAAAGGTTCTGCAAATGGATGTGTCACGAACCTTCTTCAATAAGTTTGGCTTGAAAGTCATCAAATAAAACCCACTTGATCTTTTATTCGATTGTTCGAACCTTTTGTTGTTGGGTTGAGTTTCGATCGATCGAACAGGGGCAAGGAGGTACGCCATCACTGTATATAGAAAAGTCTGGCCAGATAAATCATCCTTCTGGTTAAAAAGAAGAATGCCTGAGACATTGCTTAGGCATGTTTGACTTAAAATGTGACCTATTCTTCTAAGTTGAAGATAGATGCATATTTATGTACTAGAGAAGAATGACAAGGCTAAAAATTTGGCATTTTGCCTTTATCGTTTCTTCGATGTTTACATCATGCATCATAATATTGCTCATGTTCGGTTGACTCAGTGTTATTCGACCATGATATGACTCATTGAATGAGGAGAGAAGCTTCTCTTTAGCACTCTTTCAAACATCTTGAATCCCAAACCCTAATCCATCTTTGTCATCGCCTCAATGTTTACATCATGCATCATCAATGTTCCATTGGTTAAGCGTCGATCGATGGTGATGTGGTCTGTCAATAGGACAACTCCTGACAAGTTCATAAGTGAACTAGAGAAGAGTGACAAGGCTAAAACTGAAGTATCATAACCTTGTTTCTTCTTCAATGTAACCGGTGCTTGATCGGCTCGACACTGGTCGACAGTGAATTAGAGAAGAGTGATAAGGCTAAAATTGAAGTTCATAACCTTGTTTCTTCTTCAACGCAACTGGTATTTGACCTGCTCGACACTGATTGATGGGAATATGATTCTGTTAGAGAAAGAAAGAAGCTTTTCCTTGGCGTTCTTCCCAAACATCTTGGATCTGAAATTTCTGATCAGAGGTATAATGTTAACCTGATCATAAGAAGGATCCTATCAAGGATAATACTTCTTCAAGAACCTGTCGTTGATCAGTATCATGAGTGTATCACCGTCTGGGGTTATAAGGCGATATGCTCCATTTGAGTAGACTGTTTCTATTATGAACGGTCCTTCCAATTAGAGCTAAATTTTACCTTTGGTTTTATGCGTCATGATCATGGGTCGTCTGATGGCTAAAACCAAATCTTTTTTCTGGAATACCCTTTGCTTACCTTCTTATTGAAGGATTTAGAGATTCGAGCTTGGTACAACTCAATGTATTGTTGAGCTTGTAGTCATTTCTCATCTAGGGCTTCGAGTTCTTAAAGACGTAGCCGATCATTATCTTTCTTAATCATCTTGGTCGCTAAGGCGACCCGTAATGACAACATCTGAATTTCTAACGGTATGACTTCTTCGCACCCGTATACCAGAGAAAAAGGCGTATTGCCTGTCGGGATTCGAATCGTGATTCGGTAGGCCCAAAGATATTCACTGAGCTTCTCATTCCAGTCTCCCTTACTTTATGAAACGAGTTTTTGAGTAGCTTGATAATTATCTTGTTGAATGCTTCCGCTAAGCCACTAGCAGCAGGGTTATAAGCGGTCGATGCCACATTCTGAATCCGGTACTTATAACAGAACCAATAGAATACTTGGCTTGCAAATTGGTGACTATTATCATGAATAATCCGCCTAGGGATACCAAACCAGTGAATAACATGGTGTTTGATAAAGTTGACCACGTTGAAAGTTTTAACTTCAATAAGTGGTATAGCCTCCGCCCATTTTGAAAAATAATCAATTCCCGCTAAGATGAACCGATGACCTTTTGTTAATGAGGGACTGATGGGTCCTACGACATCGATCCCCCATGCTTCGAATGGCCAGGAATCAACAGTCGGATGAAGTAACTCCAGAAGTTGATGTATAAAGTCTGCATGGATTTGGCAGGCTTTACACCTCTATGCATATTTGATGGCATCAGATATCATGGTTGGCCAATAATAACCAAGTCTGTGCAGTCGATCCTTCAGTTTCGAACCTGATTGATGAGCTCCGCATATACCATCGTGCGCCTCTTTGAGTACCTCTTGTGCTTCCGAATTAGAGAGGCAACGGAGCAGGATGTCATCATATGAATGACGATAGAGTGTTTTTACTATCAGGTCATAGTAGAAGCGGAGAGACCTTCGTCAAACAGAAGCTGCTTCTTTAGGGTCATCCGACAATATATCATGCAAAACATAGTCAATGAGAGGAAACCGCCAATCCCTTGGTTCAAAATCCATTGAAGTTACATGGACTTCCTTAGTTTCCAACACATGCTTAGGACAAACAAGGTGTCGAGTAGCCACTGTAAGATAATACGTTGTGTCGATCAGTAAGGTCAATGTGGCCGCTAGCACAGCCAAAGCATCAGTCCTAGTATTTTGGGATGGAACACATGACCGATGTAAAAGCCATCAAATAAATTAGCCATTTTGATGACTGCATGGTAATAAGGTACCAAATCTTCGTGAGGAACCTCGATTCTCCTTTAACCTGATTAACAATTAGTTTTGAATCACCATAAGTTTTAAGGTAGGGTACCCCCATTTCATGGGCGAGCTGAAGGCCGATAAGTAGAGCATTATATTCTGCCATATTACTAAAACATGGCTCCGTTAATGAAAACTCCCAAGGAAGGACATGATTTTGTGGTGAGATAAATATAACCCCCACACCAGCAGTGATCTTACTTTTAGGGCCTATTCTTGATGCTCCATCAAAAGAACATTTGCCACACTTTGTCCTCTGAAATCATATTAGATTCGAAAATCTCATATGGGATATCTTCATGAAGCTTTGAGCTTTCCGGAACCGGATGAGCCGCTAGAAAGTCTGCAAGCACTTTAGCTTTGACGGCCTTCTGAGGGACAAAGAGTATATCATATTGAGACAAGAGGATGGCCCACTTAGCTAATTTTGAATTCAGCGATCCTGGTTTCGTCATGAGGAGGTGCAAAGGATTAACTTTGGAAATAACATGTTTGGTTCGGCCAACCAAGTAATGCAACGTCTTTTGAATAACAAAGACAAGAGCTAAACATTCCTTCTCAATAGGGTTATAGTAAGATTCAGCCCCTATCAGAGTCCTACTCAGATAGTAAATGGCATGTTCATGGCCGTCCTCGTTCTTTTGAGTAAGCAGAGCACCAAGAGAATGGTCCATAGCTTTAACATAAAGAAGGAATGGTTTTCCTGATGTGGGAGCCACTAAGACTGGAGGTTTAGTGAGGTATCTTTTGATATCCTCGAAAACTTCTTGACAGGCTTTATCCCACACAAAAGAAATGCCCTTTTTTATAAGCTAGGTAAATGGTTGACAACAGCCCGAGAGATTTGCGATGAATCTTCTGATATAGGCCAACCTGGCTCTTTGAGATTCTTAGGTGGATCCAAGCTCTGAATAGCTCTGACCTTGTCTGGGTCAAATTTCTTTTGACGTGACAATAAATCCCAGGAACTTGCAACTTAAAACCTCCAAGAAGGATTTTGTTGGATTAATTTTCGGCTAATGGGCTCACATTATATCGAACATTGTTCTTAGGTCATGAAGATGATCATCCTTATCGCGATTCTTGACAGCAATGTCGTCAATATAACATTCCACCGTCTTTCAGAGGTGGTCATGGAAAATTGTACTCATTGCATGTTTCTAAGTTGCTCCTACATTCTTTAATCCGAAGGGCATCACGGCATAGCAGTATAACCCTGACGGTGTCCGGAATGAAGTATGCTTCTCATCCTCTGGATACATCTTGATTTGATTATACCCTGAGAAGCCATCCATAAAAGACATTCTCTCAAAGCCGTAGGTATTGTCAATCATGACATCAGTGATGGGCAATGGGAACTCATCTTTAGGACAGGCTGCATTGAGATCACGATAGTCAATACAGACCTGGATGTTTCCATTCTTTTTAAGAACGGGGACAATGTTGGCAACCCAATCCATGTGCTACTCTTCCCGTAGGAAACCACATGCGATGAGTTTATGAAATTCAGCTTCAATGGCTCCCATAATATCCAGGCAAAATTGTCGTTGTTGTTGCTTCACTGGCTTGACGTCAGACTTAATGTTCAGTCGATACATGGCTACCTGCGGATCAAGTCCAGGCATATCTTTGTAATTCCATACAAAGACATCAATATACTCTCGTACGAGTGATCAAATCTTCTCTCTCTGTAAGTGATAGACTCTCACTTATAGAGATGGGTTTAAGGTGATCTTGACTACCCAAATTAACATGTATCACTTTGCTCTCAGTAGGTGGTTCGCGTTGTTCGAATCGCTTTTTCCACTCAAAATCCAGTTGCTGAGCCTATGGTTCAGCATCAAATGTTTCAATAGCCTCTCCAGGCTCCAATTGACTGATTGAAGTCATATTAACAGAAAGATTCTTGAAAAGTATTCCTGTACTAACATCTGACTCCCACTCAGATGAAGAGGCAGAGCGTGACGGGATCGGTTTATTGTCTTCGGATTGAAATGATGTAGGAGGTGGAGGTGTGACATATCCCAACCCCCTGTGTGTTGATTATAGGGATTTGCCGGTTTCCCTTTGGTACGAAGTTACGTAGAAAACTGCGTCGTCTTTTTTTGAAATTCAGGCCACTCCCACGCTGCAGGTTGTATCCCTTTTTCTCATCATATGCTGTGTTGATCGTGCATAATAAAAAAATTGTAGGGTTTTTGAGTCTGAACTCAAATCTGACGCAGACCTTCGCAATTGGGACCTACTTAATACTATCAGTGATTGACTCCTTTTGGATGAAGGGACCATGAAGACAGACCCTTCCACACACTCCACAGATGTACTTGTCATGCTTGGTTTGTGCAAAGGCATGTGTAGAGAGCTATTGTCGACAGATTCAAGCAATTCGGTACTCGCAAGATAATCAAAGATAACATTCTCATTAATTACCCATTCATCATCATCCCCAGAGGGATTATTACATGGAGGGTCATTGAAATATGCTACAATTGGTTCACAGTCCAAAGTAGTTGGTGTGTCTCCTTTAGACTCTGAATCTGCCTCGTTGCCACTGTCGTCGTCATCAGGCAACGGTTGTTTTGATGCTTTACTAATTTCCTGATATAGGAGAGCATCAGTAAAGTAATTTTTCATCCCTTTTGAACGGTTATTTTTCAGCGAACACCATTCGTACCATTGCATCGTCTTCTACGTATTTGAAACATTGGTGCAGAGTAGAAGGAACGACCCAGTTAGCATGGATCCAAGGTAGTCCTAGCAACAAGTTGTATGACGTGTCAGCGTCAATGACATAACACGTCACTTCTGATTTCTGGTCTCCGATTCGACAATGGAGTCGAATCATTCAGAGTGAGTAACTACTCTCCGCATTTAAACCGTATATCATAGTAGTCATTGCAGACAGCCGATAAAGCAGTATTCCAAGAAAGTAGAGGAGCCTTTTGGGAATAATACTGAGTGCGGACGCTAAATCAACCTGTATCCTTTCAATGCACGTCGAGCCAATGTATCCAGTATAGTTTAAAGGTCGATCGTATTTGTTATCCTTGAGGAGCATGTCCTCAATAGTGAACGTGATAGCAGGTACCTTCGCTGTACATGATGACATTCAGAACACAATTGTTGAGTGTCATCTATAGGGGTTTCTGGCATATGTGTCAGAAGTGACTTTGAATTAGCCAGTGCGTCCCTGAGTGCTTCTCTGTCTCTTTCGAGAGGCAAAGCAACTCATGTATGGTGATACGATCTAAAAGATTAGTGATTGAGGTTTTACCTGCACACAAGAAGACAAAATTTCAGAACTTTAAGAATGGAATGTGCAAGTACTCAATACTACCACAATAGCAAGTGGCTATGCGAGTCATGATCCACAAGGAGGGACTAGCGATCAAAGCTTTTTTAGCAAGCTCTCTTTTAGGATACAAAGAATGGTTAAAGATCTTCTTTAGTTCTTAAAAAGAAAAGGAAAATAAATTACAATCAAGTTAGGAAGAAAGTGGTAGATTGAGAAGGTGGAGAAAATAGAAATGGATATGTACAAAGAAATTGAAAAAGAATGATAAAAGAAGTGGGTGTTGATGGTGTTGGTGATCTAAACTAAAAAATTAAAAGAAAGAAAACTAGAACCTAAAAAACTTATTTACCTCTTCGGCGCCTGCTTACCTTTGACCTGTATCGACGATGTACCTTCGTTTGAAGGCGAGTGAAGTATAACAAATAGGATCTTTCCCATTCCCGATTTACACTATGAAATGAAGGGGCGAGCTACACTACCATAGAAATGGATATCCATCACCATAAGCTATCAACAGCACTTGCAAGGGCAAAGCAACTTTGAGACTATCGGTTTCATTTGGATCCACAAACACAGAAGAGGGAAACAAACAAAAACAAGAGGGACTAGACTCTGCTCATTGCTATGCGGTAGAATTGAGTTCTTGCACATTCTATTCTAAGTTTTGAAATTCTGTATTTTCTATATGCAGATAAAACCTCAATCAAATTTTGGCGCTGTGGCTATACGGGTCGTGATCCATAAGAAGGGACTAGCGATGGAAGCTTTTTTAGCAAGTTCTGTTTTAAGTTACTGATTGAGATTTTACCTGCACAAAAATGCAGAATTTCAGAGCTTAGAATAAAGAGTGCAAGTATTCAATACTACCGCAATAGTAAGTAGCTATGCGGGTTGTGATCTAGAAGGAGGAACTAGCGATGGAAGCTATTTTAACAAGTACTCTTTTAAGTTACATTCAATGGTTAAAGATCTTCTTTTAGTTCTTTAAAAAAAAAGAGGAAAAAGCAGTTATAGTTAAGTTAGGAAGAAGGTGGTGATTGAGAAGGTGGACAAAATAGAAAATAGATATATATAAAGAAATCAAAAATAGCGATAAAAGAGTTGGGTGTTGATGGCATTGGTAATCTAAACTGAAAAATTAAAAGAAAGAAAACTAAAACCTAAAAAACTTACTTACCTCTTCGGCGCCTACTTACCTTTGACCCATATCAATAATGTACCTTAGTTTGAAGGCAAATGAAGTATGACAAATAGGATCTTCCCCATTCCCGATTTACACAATGATTGAAGGGGCAAGCTACATTACCATAGAAATGGATATCCATCACCATAAGCCATCAACGACACCTGCAAGGGCAAGGCAACTTCAAGGCCATCGGATTCACTTGGATCCACAAACACAGAAGAGGGAAGCAAACGAAAACAAGAATACAAAAGAAAAAACTTCGATTCGATTCAAATAACAATGAAAGAACAGATCACTTACACCGATGTCACCCTCAGTACAAGCTTTTTCTCATTCCTCCATAAAAGTCTCCTCTCCTCTCAGTTACATAAAGAAAATAAAAATTACATAAAAGAAAACTAAAAACCTAAGTTACAAACTATAGTATGACCTAAATTCTACTCTCTGCATGGTCGTCCCCTCTGGTCTCTAAAAAACTCAGTATTTATAGGCAAAACCCAACGGGGAGGAGTGTACGAAAATAGGGGGAGCAAATGCTCCCCCAACAGAAGTAACCAAGCCGTAGAAACGCGACTTTGGCCGCGTTTCCACGGCCATGGTGTGGCCAGGTGGCCACACCTGATTGAAGGCACTCCTTGGCTTGGTGATTCACCTTGATTTCTTGCTTGTTTTCCCGTTTCAGGTATTGGATTTGACAAAATTACTTTTAATCTTTGGCTTTAACAGATTGATTTGGGAAGATTTATTTTAATCAGTTTTCACCTTCTCTAATTTGCCATGATCTACCATAATTTTCTGATTTTGAATTAATTCTGAATTAAATAAGAATTTTGATGGGTGTTTGGGCTTGTCTCTCTTTCCTTTCCTTTCTTTTAGCAATGGGCCTGCATATAAATTTAGACAATAATTAAGATTAAAAGCAGAGTTTATTATATAATAAGTATGAGAATGTGACAATAAATGTGCAATATATATGACCGATCACACCCCACACTTATCTTTTGCTCGTCCTCGAGTAAAATAACAAAACTAAACCAAAGATTATTAGACCACTTTCGCAGGTCACGCGATTGCACTGAGCATGTGCAACAAGCCATTAAACCTCTAAGTTTCCCCTAGAGGACGAGTTTTGTCTCGTGAAGAATTTCAGTGGATTGCACCCACAAAATCCATAAAAAAAGAGAAAAAATGTTAGTATTTTGAAAAGCATTTTGAAAAGAAAAAATATTTGAAGTATATTGTAAGAGTTCAAGTAATCTATAAGTTATAGGAAAACCAAATTTTTTATTCCTAAACTTAGTCTCTATTCAAAAATTTGTTATCAATCAAAGTAAGGAGTCAAATTGTACTTCTTATTTAGTCTATTACTTTACCCTAAGTCATATACAACTTCGTGATCGTAAAATTTTGACTAAGGGTTCTTTAACTCTAACTCTTTTGCCTTATTTATTTATTTATTTATTTTTGGTGGTAATATTCCTTAGTTCTATTAGGCTTTCTAGTCTACCCATGTAACGAGCCTTTAAACGGTGACTCCCAAACCAAACGGTTTCAGGGCACCGGGTGAGAAGACACCCCAAGGACTTAAGGACTCGAGCAAATAAGGCCACAAAGCTAAGGATTTTATTATATGAATCGCCTTTAGGCGTGAATACTTATGCTTTATGAGGCACAAATACCCAACTTAGTCAGAGGATTTATATATATATATATATTCATTTTTTCCCTTTTTTAAAATAAGGCATAAGAATCTTTGTTTTTGAACCCTAAGTGTGTAAGTATATAAAGCATGCATATATTATTAAGATAAAGATCAAGACTAAATTACTTTCACAATTTTTTTCCTAACCTTAGAAATCAAACAAATAATCTTATTTAACTAAGTATAAGAAATCCTAATTATGATTCTCCTATTCCTTAAAATTAACTTAATTTTTACAAAAAATATGTCAAAATATTGTTTCTATTGTTAAAAAGTTTTTAAAAGTAAAGAAAATATTAATAATAATTTTTTTAATAATAAAAAGAAAACCTAAGTTATGTTAGAACCCTCTCCCACACCTATCTCATGCATGTCCTCAATGTATGAATTAATGCATAGATGCATGAAAAAGAAGAAAGGGAAGGAAAATATTACCTTAAGGTGGTGGTTTCGGTGGTGGTCTGGTTGGTCTACGAAATGCGGCCCAATCTAATTTGTGTGGAGTTCAGATGAACCCACCAGAAACCTCTCTAATATAACCCACTAAAATGATGTATATATGAATAATTTTTATTAAGAAATTTACCCCATCTAATTTTCAAACAAATTTCAGAGTCATTATTATCAACATCCCTGTCCCAAAATAGATATGAAAAGATGAAATCATTGATCTGAAATCAGGAAAGGTATGAACTACAATTGACTCAGGAAAATGACTGAAGTCAAGTAAAGGTTCAGGAGTCAAAATTTGTTTAGGAAGTGGGTCTAGATCAATAGGTTGAAACTCAAGTCCACATTCATTTTTCCATAATGGAATTTGACATTCTAAGATTGCTGATTCAAGTTCAAGAATGATAGGTATGCGAATCAAAACTGACTCTAAAATATTGCTCAAATCAGGTAGTAAAATAGGAGTCAGTATTGATTCAGAAATTTGAACTGGATCACAAATTTATGACTCAAATCACATTCCTCATTGAGTTCAATTTCAAAAATGAGAACTTGCCAATTTGTCAATAGGACTTTCAAAAGTATGAAAATGGTTAAGTTCAATATGATGATCATAAAAGATTGGTGATTCAATTTTTGATGGACAGGCACAGGATCCAATGTGGACTCTGGAGAAGGATTGAAATCAGGTGAAGACACCGGAGTCATTATTGAATCAGGAAGTAAAATTGAAATACCAAGTTGAGGTTTCAGATCAAATTCATTCTCATGTTCAATTTCAGAAAAGGGATAACTTGCCAAAATGTTAATGTGATTTTCAAAATTTAGAGTTGGGCAAGTTCAAATGGGCGTGCTGAAATGGAATCTTGTTTTCCAAAACAACATAATTCTTTGGCTCTAACAGAATGGTTAGTGACATCAGGAATGGTCAAATGGTTAGAATGGAGAGCTTTGACCATTAAGCCTATGGCATGATTATGAGTGATTTGAGCCTGAGTCATGGCTTCAAGCAGCTTTTCATACTCAATTGGTTTATCATTTTGTTGTGATTATACTTGAAAAGATGAAGTTTTATTTTGGAATTTGTGGTGAAATTGTGAGTCCATCAGATTTTGTGATTGTTACTTGGACTCACGAATACTCATTTCCAAGATTGATGGTTTTCTATTTTGAACTGGTGAACTGAGTATAAATCTTGAAAATATTGAGGAATTGGGGAGGCCTGAAATTTTCATTCGGCCTCCTGCATGGATTCTATACTCTTTTCTAACTCGAATTTTTTTTCATTGGGTTGGTCTAGAAAAGGTGTATAGGAAGCAAAATCGGGAAATAAATATTGTGAAAATATGGACAAAGTAGATAAGGAGGACAAGTTGGTTGAAAATTGGACTTGGGGGAGGTAAATCCCCATTGACTCTGTGAAGAGTTGAAATTATTTTGACAATTATGGTCATAAGATTGGAGGAATAGGTTGTATTGAATCGGATAAGATCAATCCGGCACACTAGGTTGGTTAAAGTTATGATATGCCGAGTTGTTAATATCCAAAAAAGAGGTCGAGGTGTAACATGGATTTCCATTAAACTTGAAAAAATTATTTTTATAAGCCATATCACACAAGAAATGTCAAATACAAACAAAGAAAAACAAATAAATAAGCAAACAAATAAAAAGAAAAATTTAACCTAAGTTGGTGTAGATCTTAGACCTAAATGACTCCTAACTAGTTAGACTGTCCACAGGGAGTATATTGCCAAATCTGACCACAAGTTAATCAGCCAAGTAAGGGCAAGATTGGTGGGAAGTATCCGTGCCTAAGTAACGACCTAATTATGCGAAACCACCAACCTTCGGTGTTTTGCCCCTCAATCCCTAACCTTAGACACCGATTTGGTAAGAGTCAAATTCAAAACAACTTCTCCCTTAGGTCAGTCTCCTATATGAGTCCGAGATGTCCTTAGGGCCAACGTCTACTCAATTTTAGTTAGGCTGGTTGTGAGTGAGGAGATGGTTTGTGGGCTAAGAGAGGGTAATGACTTCCCCACCTTATCTTGTTTATAGGACAAGCCCTTAAGATTTATTGTGCAAAGTGTGTAAGATATAAAAAAGTAAAATTCACAAGCAAATATCACCCAAGAATATTTCCTAAACTATATGCTATGCATACGTACCTTTTGCTCCAGCACTCTTCAATAGTAATATAAAATGTAAATGAATTAGACACGTGCCTAAATGCATAATCTAAACCATTTTTAGCATTTAACAAACATTATTTTACTGTTGAGGTTAGAAAATTTGTACAGTGAGACAAATAAGGAAATAAATAGCTACAGAAATTAGTTTTACAATTTAGCTAACCTGCAAAAATACAGGTTAATAGTTCACTCAGTTTGCCACTGAAATGTAGCAAATCTGAGGGCTACTGGGCTCTGCTTTCTTGAGCAGAGTCCAACGCCACTTATATGTCCACTGCAGCCAAAAATTTTCTTGTTGTTAAACCTGTCACCAAGAATAAAGAAGAAAGTTAACCAAAAATGTAAATCTAAAAAGAGAATAACTTACCGTCCCTCCCAGGCAACGGCGCCAAAATTTGATTGAGATTTTACCTGCACAAAAATACAAAATTTCAGAACTTAGAATAAAGAGTGCAAGTACTCAATACTACTGCAATAGCAAGTGGCTATGCGGGTCAGGATCCACACGGAGGGATTAGCAATGGAAGATTCTTTAGCAAGTACTCTTTTAAATTAGATTAAATTGTTAAAGATCTTCCTTTAGTTCTTTAAAAGAAAAGAGAAAAATGGAGTTACAGTTAAGTTAAGAAGAAGGTGGTAGATTGAGAAGGTGGAGAAAATAAAAAATAGATATATACAAAGAAATCAAAAAGAGTGATAAAAGAGTTGGGTGTTGATGGTGATGGTAATCTAAACTAAAAAATTAAAAGAAAGAAAACTAAAACCTAAAAAATTTACTTACCTCTTCAGTGCCTGCTTACCTTTGACCCATATCGATGATGTACCTTTGTTTGAAGGCGAGCGAAGTATGACAAATAGGATCTTCCCCATTCTCGATTTACACTTGAAATGAAGGGGCAAGCTACACTATTATAGAAATGGATATCCATTACCATAAGCCATTAACGGCACTTGCAAGGGCAAAGCAGTTTCGAGGTTATCGGATTCATTTGGATCCACAAACATAGAAGAGGAAAGCAAATGAAAACAAGAATAGAAAAGAAAAAAATGTCGATTCGATTCAAACAACAATGAAAGAAAAGAACACTTACACTGGTGTCACCCTCAGTATAAGCTTGTTTTATTCCTCCATGAAAGTGTCCTCTCCTCTCAGTTACATAAAGAAAATAAAAATAACATAAAAGAAAACTAAAAACCTAAGTTACAAACTACAGTATAGCCTAAATTCTACTCTCTGCTTGGTCGTCTCCTCTGGTCTTTGAAAAATGCAGTATTATAGGCAAAACCCAACGGGGAGGAGTATACGAAGATAGGGGGAGCAAACGCTCCCCCAACAGAATTCACTAAGCAGCAAAAACACGGCATTGGCCACATTTCTGTGGCCATGGTGTTGACAGGTGGCCACACCTAGTTGGAGGCACTCTTTCGCTTGGTGATTCACCTTTATCTCTTATTGGTTTTCCCATTTCAGCTCCTGGATTTGACGAAACTGCCTTTAATTTTTTGTTTTAACCGATTGATTTGGGTAGATTTATTTTAACCAATTTTCAACTTCTCTAATTTGCCATGATCTACCCTGATTTTCTGATTTCGAATTAATTCTGAATTAAATCAGAATTTTGATGAGCTTTTGGGCTCGTTTCTCTTTCCTTTCCTTTAGAAATGGGCCCACATATAAATTTAGACAATAATTAGGATTAAAAGCAGAGTTTATTATATAATAAGATAAGAATGTGACAATGAATCTGCAATATATGTGACTGGTTAATTACATTCAATGGTTAAAAATCTTCTTTTAGTTCTTTAAAATAAAAGAAAAAATAAGTTAAAGTAAAGTTAGGAAGAAAGTGGTAGATTGAGAAGGTGAAGAAAATAGAAATGGATATATACAAAGAAATTGAAAAAGAGTGATAAAAGAGTTGGTGTTGGTGATCTAAACTAAAATTAAAAGAAAAGAAAGTTAAAAATTACTTACCTCCTTTGCCCAATACTTACCTTGAATCTGGGGAAATGATGTTACCTTGAAGTAGAGGCGATCAACGCATAGCCCATAAGAGTTGATTTATGTCTCTTCCATATTATATCATCAAGACAATGCAAGTATAAAATGATATAGAATGAGACTAAAAATCCATCGGCATAAGCTATCGGTGGCACTCGCAAAGGCAAGACTCTTTTGATGCTATAAGACTCACTTGGATAGCAATTGGTACCAAAAGAAGAAAAGTAGAAAGGAAGAAGAAGAACACTAAAAATAAAGAAGAACATGCAAATATAACTATAGATTCAATCTTGTAACAATAAGAGAAAAGAAGAATAACTTACACCGGTATCACTCTCAGTACAAGCTTCACTCTCATTCTCCTATGAAACTCTAATCTCCTCTGAATTACATAAATAAAATTGAAAATTGCATAAAAGAAAATTAAAAATCTACACTAAAAAGAACGAAAAACTGGCCTAAAATCTATCTCTGGATGGTCGTTCCCTCTGGTCTCTGAAAAAATCAGTATTTATAGGCAAAACCCAACGGGGAGGGGCGTACGAAGATAGGGGAGCAAACGCTCCCCTAACAACCTTAACCAAGCCGTGAAAATGCGGATTTGGCCGTGTTTCCATGGCCAAGTTATGGCCAGGTGGCCACACCCGGGGGGTGGAGCTGCCTGGTTTCGTGATATGATGTTATCTCCTTCGGGATTTGCAGTTTTGGGTCCTGAATTTGATGAAACGGCCTTTGATCTTTAGCTTTAACCAATTGATTTATAGAGATTTGTTTTAACTAGTTTTCAACCAATCTGATTTGCCTTAATCTGCCCTAATTTTCACACTTTAAATTAATTCTGAATTAAATCAGAATTTTGATGGGTTTTGGGCTCGTTTCTCTTTCCTTTCCTTTAGCAATAGGCTTGCATATAAATTAGACAATATTAGGATTAAAAGCAGAGTTTATTATATAATAAGTATGAGAATATGACAATGAATATGCAATATCAGCGACCGATCTCACCCATACCTATCTTTTAGTCGTCCTCAAGCAAAACAACAAAACTAAGGCAAAAATGATTAGACCACTTTCGCAGGTCACTTGATTGCACTGAGCATGTGTAACAAGCCATTAAACCTCTAGGTTCCCGCTAGAGGACAAGTTTTGTCTCGTGAGGATTTTCAGTGGATTGCACCAACAAAATCCATAAAGAAAGAGAAAAAATATTAGTATTTTTGAAAAGCATTTTGAAAAGATAGAAAATATTTGAAGTATTATTGTAAGAGTTTCACTAATCTATAAGTTATAGGAAAACTGAACCTTTTATTTCTAAACTTAGTCTCTACTCAAAATTTTGTTATCAATCAAAGGAAGAAGTCAACTTGTATTTCTCATCTAGTCTATTACTTTACCTAAATCATATGAACCTTTGTGACCGTAAAATTTTGACTTGGGGTTCTTTAAGTCTAACTCTTATGCCTTTATTATTTATTTATTTATTTATTTATTTATTTATTTTTATTTTTTGGTGGTATTATTCCTTAGTTTTATTAGGCTCTCTAATCTGCCCATGTAACGAGCCATTAATCGGTGACTTCCAAACCAAATGATCTTAGGACACCGGGTGAGAAAACACCCAAGAACTTAAGGGCTCGAGCAAACAAGGCCACAAAACTAAGGATTTTATTATATGAATCGCCTTAGGTGTGAATACTTATGCTTTATGATGCACAAATACCCAGCTTAATCAGAGGATTTCTAAATATATATATATATATATTTCTTTTTTCTTTTTTATTTTTTTAAATAAGGCATAAGAATCTTTGTTTTTGAACCATAAGTGTGTAAGTGTATAAAATATGCATATATAATCAAGGTAAAGATCAAGACTGAATTACTTTCACAAATTTTCTTCCTAACCTTAGAAATCAAACAAATAATCTTATTTTGACCAATTATAAGAAATCCTAATTATGATTCTCCTATTCCTTAAAATTGACTTAATTTCTTACAAAAAATATGTCAAAATATTGTTTCTATTTTCAAAAAATTTTTAAAAGTAAAAAAAATTTTAATAATATTTTTTAATAATAAAAATAAAATCTAAGTTATGTTAGAAGCCTCCCCCACACCTATCTCATGCATTATCCTAAATGTATGAATTAATGCATAGATGCATGAAAAAGAAGAAAGGGAAGGAAAATATTACCTTAAGGTGGTGGTTCTGGTGGTGGTCTGATTAGTCCACGAAATGCAACCACCCAATCTAATTTGTGTGGAGTTCGGAGAAACCCATCAGAAATCTCTCTAATATAACCTACTAAAATGATGTATATATGAATGACTTTTATTAAGAATTTTACCCATCTAATTTAAAATTTTCAAACTAATTTCAGAGTCATTATTATCAACACTTCTGTCCCAAAATAGAGTATGAAAAGACGGATCGATTGATCTGGAAACAGGAAGTGCATAAACTACAATCGACTCCGGAAAATGACTGAAGTCAAGTAAAGGTTCAGGAGTCAAAATTTGTTCAAGAAGTGGGTCCAAATCAAGAATTTAAAACTCAAGTCTACATTCAATTCCCCACAATGGGATGTGACTTTCTAAGATTGGTGATTCAAGTTCAAAAATGACAGGTATTGGAATCAAAACTGACTCTAAAATATTTCTCAAATCAGGTAGCAAAACAGGAGTCAATATTGATTCAGAAATTTAAACTGGATCACAAATTTGAGACTATATGTCACATTCCTCATTGAATTCAATTTCGTAAAAATGAGAACTAGCCAATTTGTCAATAGGACTTTCAAAAGTACGAAATTGGTCAAGTTCAAAATGGTGATCATAAAAGATTGGTGATTCAATTTCCCGATGGACAGGCACAGGATCCAATGTGGACTCTGAAGAAGGATTGAAATCAAGTGAAGACACCGGAGTCATTATTGAATCAAGAAGTAGAATTGAATTATCAAGTTGTGGTTCAGAATCATATTCATTCTCAAGTTCAATTTCAGGAAAGGGATAACTTGCCAAAATGTCAATGTGATTTTCAAAATTTGGAGTTTTGGTAAGTTCAAATGGGTGTGCTGAAATGGAATCTTGTTTTCCAAAGCAATATGATTCTTGGCTCTAACAGATTGGTTAGCAACATCAGGAATGGTCAAAGGGTGAGAATGGAGAGTTTTGACCATTATATCTATGTCTTGATTATGAGTGATTTGAGTCTGAGTCATGGCTTCAAGCAGCTTTTCATAGTCGATTGGTTCATTATTTTGTTGCGATTGGACTTGAAAAGATGACGTTTTGTTATGGAATTTGTGGTGAAATCGTGAGTCCATCAGATTTTGTGATTGTTGCTTGAACTCACGCATACTCATTTTCAAGATTGATGATTTTTTATTTTGAACTGGTAGAACTGAGTATAAATTTTGAAAATATTATGGAATTAGGGAGGCTTGAAATTTTTGTTCGGCCTCCTGCATTACTTCTATACTCTTTTCTAACTCAGATTTTTCTTCAATGGGTTGGTCTAGAAAAGGAGTATTTAAAGAAATTGGGGAATGAATATTGTGAAAATTATGAACAAGGTGGACAAGGAGGACAAGTTGGTTGAAAATTAGACTCGGGGGAGGTGAATGCCCATGACTATGTGAAGAGTTGAAATTATTTTGAAAATTATGGTCATAAATTTGGGGGCATGGGTTATATTGATTCGGATAAATCCAACTCAGTGTATTTGTTTGGTTCATATTATAAAAAATCTGGTTGGAATTATCCGAGTCAAATGGTGTGTAATATGGATTACCATTAAAATTGAAAAAATTATTATTATAAGCCATATCACACAAGAAATGTCAAAGACAAACAAAAAAATAAATAAATAAGCAAACAAAAAAAAATCTAATCTAAGATAGGGTAGACCTTAGACCTAGACGACTCCTAACTGGTTAGAATATCCACGGGGGGTATATAGTTGAATTTGATCACAAGTTAATAGGCCAGGTAGAGGCAAGGTCGGCTGGAGGTATCCGTACCTAAGTAACGGGCCTAATTATACCAAACCACTAACCTCAGAGTTTCACCTCTTAATCCCCAACCTTAGACACCGATTTGGAAAGAGTCAAATTCAAATCAACTTTCCCCTTAGGTTAGTCTCCTATATGAGTCCGAGATGTTCCTAGGGCCAACGTCTACTCAGTTTTAGTTAGGCTTGGGTTAGTGAGTGAGGAGATTGTTTGTGAAAAACACCTAGAGGGGGGGTGAATAGGTGTAAGTGCTAATCTAAGACTAAATGCAAACTAAGTGCGCTAAATGCGGAAGCTAATGCAAATTATGCACAAACTAATACAAGACAACAAGTGTAGCCGAATTCCCCTTGCGAGGCTCTGGACTAACTCCCCTTGATTCCCCTTGAAATGGGTTGAGGTGCTATATGAAGCTCTTGTTGGATGAGTATAAGTTAGGCACACACACACAAGCAATCCAAGCAATATAAAATACACACAATCAAGCCAAGCATATAAGAATGAATAGCAATATGAATAAATGCAAGGCAATATGAAATATGCACAACACAAGCAAATATGATATGATATGAATATTATGCTTTGCACAAATATAAGAGAGTGAGTTAGAGAGACAATGGATCAATACGCAAACACCAAGATTTGTTTCGAGGTTCGAGCACCTTGCTCTACATCCCCGCCTACACCACCGTGTAGGATTTCCACTATCTCAACTCCCACCGAGGGAACCTATACCGAAGAGGATTTCTTACAACACTAGGAGTACCAAACTCCTCTCTCAAACAACAACCTCCTCACAACCGAGGGGTTAGGCCCGTAGCCAAATACAACAACCAATACCTCTACCGAAGAGGTCTACAACCAAACTCAATCACCTCTACCTAAGAGGGATCCAAACCAACAACCCAATACAACACTCTCCACCTCTACCCAAGAGGGAGCAACACAAGAAATCAAGGGTTTACAACAAGTGGTATATCTCAACCACAAACCTCTTTCCTTTTTCTTTTTTCACAAAAACAAGATCCTAATAGTTTAGGATAGTATGATAGCTCAAGTGTGGAAACTATGTGTTTTGGAAAACAAGAACTCAAAGAAAACACTTGGGAAATTTCTTGTAAAAGATAAAGAATGAAAGCCAATACAAAAATCCCAAATTCCAATTTCTTTGATTTTTTCAAAACCCAAAAACACAAAGAATAAATCTTGTTAGCACTTAAAACTCTTTTAAAACACTTTTAAACACTTCAGAAAGTCTGAAATTTTTAGCTCTAAAAATCTTGTTCAAAACAATGGAGAAATGGGGTATATATAGCCCCTAGGAAAAACTAGCCGTTAGGCTGATGTGGCAGTCTGACCAACTGCCGGTCGACCGGCTCGGTCGACCGCCAACGGTCAAATTTGTGACCGTTGGGCAACATCGGTCGACCGGTCCGGTCGACCGAAATAAACCGAGAGCAGAGCTCTCAGGCCCGGTCGACCGGCCCGGTCGACCGTCCACTGTGCCTAACAGACGTGCACGTCTGTGCACGTCGGTCGACCGGATCGGTCGACCGGCCCTTGGTGCGGTCGACCGGTCCGGTCGACCGAACTGGCCTGGCAGGCACAGTGCAGATCTGCACAGATACGGGATTTGAAAATAGGTCTTTTCACTCAATAAAAATCCCATAAATTCACAGTAAATCTAAAAAATAGTTTTAATCACAATAAAAACTGTTTTTCTAAAAATATGTTTTTCTAAAACTTGTTTTATCATTTTATGTTAAAACATAAACATGTGATAAAAATTTCAAGACAATATATCAACATATCAATTCATTTTAGAGTCTTGCAAATTTTATCAAAAACAAAACCTGTATTTTGTCAAACTTGATTTTTCCAAAACATGAATAGGGATATCAAAATAAGTTTGTTTACCAAGTTAAAGCATGTATGTATAAATAGAAAACATCTACTATACATATACCATATGTAAACTTGTTTTGATCAACTATTCATAAAAACCAAATATCAAATCATAAAACGTGTGTGTTTTGTGTTCACTTGAGCATATCAACTAAACTAAGCTTTACAAATGGATCTAAAACTCTATCTAAACTAGGATACCTAAGTCTTCTTGTCGATCTTCCATCTTCAAGTAGACTTGCTCCAAAACTCCGTGATTCTCCAAGTGTAAAGGTATGATCTTTAAGCTTTGGCACCGGAATCACCATGATAAGCTTCTAATCATCTTGTTGAAGCTAATCACCAACCTAATATCCTGTTAATGATTTGAAACTTAGAAACACAAGAATATTAGTAAACATAACTACATGAGTGTTGATCATCATCAAAACTAGAGTGGAAGGCCATTGGGCCAACAGTTTGTAGGTTAAGGGAGGGTAATGACTTTCCTATCTTATCTTATTTATCGGACAAGCCCTTAAGATTGATTGTGCAAAGTGTGCAAGATATAGAAAAGTAATATTCACAAGCAAATATCACCCAAGATGTTTCATAAACTATATGCTATGCATACGTACCTTTTGCTCCAGCACTCTTTAACAATAATGTAAAATGTAAACGAATTAGACACGTGCCTAAATGTAAAGTCTAAACCATTTTTAGCATTTAACAAACATCATTTTACTATTGAGGTTAGAAAATATGTAGGTGAGACAAACAAGGAAATAAACAACTACAGAATTTTAGCTTTGCAATTCAGCCAACCTGCAAAAAATATAGGTTAGTAGTTCACTCAGATTGCCACTAGAATGTAGCAAATCTGAGGGCTTCTGGGCTCTGCTTTATAGAGCAGAGTCCAGAGTCACTTATATGTCCACTACAGCAAAAATTTCCTTGTAGTTAAACCTGTACACCAAGAACAAAGAAGAAAGTTAACAAAAAATATAAATCTAAAAAGAGAATAACTTATCGTCCCTAATTCTTCTTTTAGTTCTTTAAAAGAAAAGGAAAAATAAGTTTAAGTCAAGTTTGGAAGAAAGTGGTAGATTGAAAAGGTGAAGAAAATATAAATGAATATGTACAGAGAAATTGGAAAATAGTGATGAAAGAAGTGGGTGTTAATGATGTTGGTGATCTAAACTAAAAATTAAAAGAAAGAAAACTAAAACCTAAAAAACTTACTTACCTTTTCGGCG
Organism: Agave tequilana; assembly: GCA_038442645.1. Taxonomy (NCBI): domain Eukaryota; kingdom Viridiplantae; phylum Streptophyta; class Magnoliopsida; order Asparagales; family Asparagaceae; genus Agave; species Agave tequilana. The sequence goes on along the minus strand of JAVJIF010009283.1, from coordinate 48,512 downwards.
CCTGCTTACCTTTGATCCGTATCGACGATGTACCTTTGTTTGAAGGTGAGCGAAGTATGACAAATAGGATCTTCCCCATTCTCGATTTACACTATGAAATGAAGAGGCGAGCTACACTACCATAAAAATGGATATCCATCACCATAAGCCATCAACGACACTTGCAAGGGCAAAGCAACTTCGAGGCTATCGGTTTCATTTGGATCCACAAACACAGAAGAGAGAAACAAATAAAAACAAGAATAGAAAAGAAAAGAAAATATCGATTCGATTCAAATAAAAATGAAAGAAAAGATTACTTATACCGATGTCACCCTCAGTACAAGCTTGCTCTTGTTCCTCCATGAAACTCTCCTCTCCTCTCAGTTACATCAATAAAACAAAAATTATATAAAAGAAAATAAAAAACCTAAGTTACAGACTATAAATTAGCCTAAGTTCTACTCACTGCTTGATCGTTTTTTGTACGCTCTGAAAAACTCAGTATTTATAGGCAACGGGGAGGAGCGTACGAAGATAGGGGAGCAAACGCTCCCCTAACTCCTCTAACAAAGCCGCGTGTGGCCACACCGGGGGGCACACGTCTCTGATTCCTCAATTTTCGTTTATCTTCAGCTGGATTTTTAGTTTAGGTCCAGGATTTTGACGAAACTGTCTTTGATCTTGGGCTTTAACCGATTGATTTGTGATGATTTGTCTTAACCAATTTTCAACTGATTTTATCTTCTCTAATTTGCCTTGATCTGCCCTAATTTTCTGATTTTGAATTAATTCTGAATTAAGTTAGAATTTTGATGGGCTTTTGGGCTCATTTCTCTTCCCTCTTCTTTAGCAATGGGCTTGCACATTATTAAATAAAAATAAGAATTATTAATAAGATTTATTAGATAATAAACATGGTAATATGATAATATATATGCAATTTAAGTGACCGATCAATTAGCCAGCTGGGCCAATATATCAAAGCGAAAAGGAACGTCAAGTCTCGGGCCTGAAGGCTTCTTCAAAACATGGTCAAACCAGACTTCTTTCTGCTTCTCCTTTCTTGAAGTTAGGATTGAAGCTAGAACGGGTACTTCTACTAACATCATTTGCTGTTGTGTCTCGTCAGTAGTTTTGTCATACTGTTTCAAGTACAATTTTCCCAATCGAGTACCCGTTGTCTAGGGTCAGGGCTAATGCAAGGCTGGCTAACTGTTGAGCTAACTTAGCATCTTAGGCCTGTTTGGATCTCTTCAAAGATAACTTTGGCTTACTATCTGCTTCACTGGATCAGTAAAGCCTAAGTCACTGCCTTGTCCCTGGTTGTCAGCTTGTCTTCTACATATCTTTTGTAAATGTCGATAAGTTAGACGTCGTTTAGACCAGTTGAAGATAAATGCGAGAGTTTTGCCTTTTTTAAAGTGTCAACACCACCATGTATGCTAGAGTGTACACTTGTACATATTGTGGCCGCAAAGGTAACCTTGCAAATTTTTGTTATGATAGATTAAATTCTTCATGTAAAAATATTTGGATTCATAATGGTACAACCCTCAAGGACCCATGAAAGTTTGGGTACCCAAGACCACACCATTTGTCATTGATGTAGGTGTTGGCTCTCATAAGATGTGAAAGACTTGGTGCCTTGATGGAGGATGCAATCAGAGTTTACGGAGAGGGGCGCCGTCTGTTGCCATTTAACAGAACATTTACCTGTTGTGCATTTTTGACCATTTGATTAAAAGCATAACAATCTAACGGTGCTTGTTTTAAATAACATAAAAAAAATCCAGAAAGAATCAATTAAAAAATTACCCTACCCCTAACAAAGCGGTGGACACTATCGACATTGACGAAATACAAATCTAAAAAGAATCAATTGAAAAATTTCAACTAAAGGAAAAAAAAAATTCTCCGGCGTACCCCTTCCTTTCCCTAGCTACAATTCGGATTTTATGGTGCCGTATTTTGGGATTGAAAATGAAGAATGGCAGTATTGTGTTCTTCTTAGTCACTGCAGCATAGCTTGATTCTCACTTGGACGTGGTGCTCTTGGGCGGCTCCAAGCAGATGATGATGTTATTGACCCTGTTAATTTGGGCGCTTCAGGGAGTGTGCATGTTCGGGGAAGCTGATAATCTGCGAGAAGTTTGGCGAATAAGAACATCCTTGTTTTGGGCTAAGTGGGAAACGAATTGGAGCTTGCAATTAGATAAAGTGACATAAAGCAGTCCTTCCTCTTAGAATAGGATGAAATTACCAGAATGAAAGTAATAATTCATCTTGCTGCCTGGTAGTCGCCGGTCCAAAACAAAAACGATAAACAGAATTGAACTGCTTTGATCAAAAAAAGAAGAGTTTACCAGAAGAAGGAAAATTCTTCATGTCCACAAGAAAAGCTTTAATTAGGAATTACAGTATGAAATGCAATTAATTATTAAAAACATTGTTAATTTCTTTCTCTGCATTGATTAACATTGCTGTAAAAGAGCCACAATTTTCTTCACTGAGAAGCATAGCACTCAAAGAGCCACCATCTTGATTAGCAACATCATGAAATGAGAGTGGAGCATATGAGCAATTTGTTGTTGAATGATGAACATTTTCTTCGAGGGGAAGTTCATTAATCTACAAAAATATTACAAGAGAAAAATAGTTAAGAGTTGTAACGAAGAAAAGTCGCTATAAATATGCATAAATATCACAATATGTTTAACAAAATACATTACCTTTTTTTTCTTTTGCCGATATTTTTCATGCCAAGGTTTCATTCTTTTTATTCCTTTTGAAGCAGTCTTCTTCTTCAATCCTTTCATATTTCCAACAATAAGATGCATGTTGCTCTCAATTTCATTATCAACCGCAACTTGTTTTCCCATGGTAAATTCAAAAATATTCTTGCATCCTGTAGTAATCATCTTATCGACATAATCTCGTGTTTTCTTGTCTAGCGATGCTTGATATGACAATTTCAAAAACACAGAATTGACCCGCTTGTGCCAAATATGACGATCTTCTTCATCACTAATTTTTTCACCACTTGAACTGTAACCGCTCTTAATTCCCCTAGTCCATCGGCTCAAGATATACTTTTCAGGAATTTCCATGATGTCAAGAATGATGTACACTTTCAAAGAATGACAACATAAAATTCCTTCAGACTCAAATTTCTTGCAACTACAAGTGACTATCCCCGTGTTATGATCACAAAATACAGTAAATATCTTCTCTTGTGAATCATGAAGACAAACAATGTATTTTTGTAAACTTTGACTCAGATCTTTATCACATACCTTTACAAGTGAAGCTAGCTTGAATTCTTCTTCAAATTGTTTGAAAATCTTTGGCGTATACATCTTTGACGCTTGTCTCAATAATGTAGAATACTCATTTACCAAAGATGGGATGAGTTGCCTGGCACGAAAATCAGCTTCCATCTCATTTATTCGCTTTTGCTCCACTACTTTGTCAAACACTTTGAAAAAGTCTTCAATACTTAGCTTGCGTTCAAACAATCTTTTCATATCACTATTCAGGCTCTCACTTAGCTGGGTACTTTTCATTCCCAAAGTGAAATGATGCTTCATGAAACACATAGCCCATTTCTCTTTCAAAGTATATATCCTCTTCAACCAATCATTGTCTGACATGCTGTGCTTCTCTAGCATATTCAACCATTCATTCTCAAAGTGAATTTCATCACCACAATCATACATACATCTCATGAAATCTCCAAGCAATCAAGATCTATCCTTCATATGTGAACTCAAGTGCTTTAATGCATTTTGCCTAATATGCCATAAGCATAATCCATGTTTTGTGTCAGGTAATACCATTTGAATAGCACTTGCCATTGCAGCATCTTGATCAGTAAAAAATGTCTTTGGCTTCTTACCACCATGAACACTTATAAAAGTTTCAAACAACCAAGAAAATGAACAGATAGTCTCATCGTACATAAGAGCTGCACCAAATATGACCATCTCCTTATGGTGATTAAATCCAGTGAAAATACCTAATGGTCTACCTTCTCTATTAGTACCAAATGTTGTGTCAAATACAGAAACATCTCCAAAAACTTCGTAATCCACTTTCATCCTGTCATCTACCAAAAATATATTGGTCACCATTTCTTCTTCATCTAATTGTAGGGAATAGTCAAATGACAAGTTTTTTGTTTTCTGTTTCTCAAAATATTTTAATATATTTCCAAGCTCTCCATATTCCATGTTTCTTTCCTTTTAGATCTCAAATATCTTTTCTGATCCTCTTTTGTATATCCAAGTTTTTCTCTTCCTCCTGCTTCTTTACTCATCATATCATGTATAGACCTTTGAGTAAATCCCAAGTCATGTGCATTATCAATAGCTAAAGCATGAGAAGCATCCACTTTTCTATATGATCTTAACATGTGAACAGTGTTCTGAGACTCAAGACTATGATTATGATTCTCAAAAAAGTCTTTCACAATGTATTTTCCCTTTTTCCTATCCAAAGTTACCAAGAGCCTAACTTTGCATTCAGATTTTATCTTCCATCGTTTCTGAGCATCAGGCAAAATTCTTTTATCTTCTCTTCTATGGTCATACTTCGAGCAAACATAAACAGCACTAGTAATTACCTTATCATTCTTGCTCGTATTTCTGTACTCTTTTCTAACACCGAATCCAGTTCTTCGTCCATACTCATTCCAAAATTGCCAGACATCATCAAGATTATCAAACTCCATACCAAGTTTTGGAGATTCTCCACCATTATCTTCATTCTGTAAAAAAATTAAGAATTTCAAATATATTAACCCACCCCATTACACCAGCAGTTCAACTGTTCATTCGACCAGCCTTAGAAAGAAAGAAAAATGAAAAAATAAATACTAAAAGTAAAATTCCTCACAATGTTTCCATAGTGTTCGTCGATTTCCATCATCATGAAAAGGCGTGCTTCTTTGGTACGTAGCAGGAGAAACACAATACTGCCTAGGGCTTTCACTTTCGATGGTGTACGCCGGTTTCGATGGTGTTCGTCGCTTTGTATTTCCTCAATGTCGATAGTGTCCGCCGCTTTGTTAGGGGTAGGGTAATTTTTTAATTGATTCTTTCTGGATTTTTTTTATGTTATTTAAAACAAGCACCGTTAGATTGTTATGCTTTTAATCAAATGGTCAAAAATGCACAACAGGTAAATGTTCTGTTAAATGGCAACAGACGGCGCCCCTCTCCCCAGAGTTTAATGCAACATATCCATGGATGCGTCACTATCAAGAAATTTAAGTGGGAGCACCACCTAGTTTTTAAGAAATAGAGACTGGCCCTGCTAGTGTTGGTAACTATCTCTATCCTCCATTTATATTATTTCTATATGCTTCATATTGATGAATTTTAGCATATAATTGTTTGCATATTTTGATTTACATGTGTTTAAATGTGAAGCTTATTAGAACTTGTGATATACTTATATAACTTATATAACTTTTGAGATACACTCTAGATTTTGTGCCAAAATTATTTCATATACTTTGTTCTCAGATCGTTGTTTAAGTTATATTTATATATCATAGTTTTAATGAACCTTGTATTTAAACTTATGATTAAATTTGTTTCTCAACCATGTTTTGATATATTGTGCAAATCATGTTACATGTCTGATGTAATTTTTGTTAAACTTGAGATTATATATGTATAATTCTTGAGATACACTTGATTCTAGTGATATACTTATTTTATGATTTGAGTACTCAATTCATGTTTTAATATATTTGTATGTAGTAGTTTTAACGAGTCTTGCATGTTATATGATATATCATGTTTTGTGGAAAAACATTCTTGATTTGTGATCTTATCCAGTTTTTTATTCTGACATATGAGTTTTGGCTTTGTACAAAATTGTTTATTTTTATGAAAATGTTTTATATGTATATGAATATTGTGTGCTCACCTATAGGTTTACTCATGTGTTTGCAAATGAATTTTATTTCTTACATTCATTCATAAGATTGTATATGCTATAATAGATCTTGAGTGATAATTTTTTATGTGATATACATTTTTCATGAAATGCACATGATTGGTTTCATGTTTAAAGAATTTTGAACTAGTTTTCAAAACTATTTTAAATTAGTTCTTTCATTCTTCACTTGGTGTTTTCAAACTATACACAACTATTTTTCAAAATTATTTGTTTTTGAAAATGCCCTACCCTTAATGGGATATTGGTTAGGCGATCATTCTTTATTTTACTTAAATGACTATTTCTTAACATGTGCATGTTGGTTGATGGTTTTAATGAGTTATACATATGATTCTCATGAAAATTAATTTTTTATACTCATTTTTATTTATCTTTATATGTATGCTCTTTATTATAGATGATATTTCAATTGACATACATACATATACATATACATATGCATATACATATACATATACATACATAATATATATGAGAAAAATGTATATCAGCCGATGGCTGAGAGACCCTCTCCGTTTGCGGTGACGTGGCACATTATTAGCGACACTAGAAAGGACATTCCGCCTATTGAAACAGTTGAAATTACTAAATGCCCCTGCAGTAAAAGGTAGTGGATCTGTATAGTTTATTATTTTTTTATATTTCTGACGTTAGTCAATATTGTCACAATTATCTTTTATAACTGCGAATAATTTCATCAAATCACGAAACTAATTTGAATGCTTCTTTATTAATTTTTTTTTGTTTACTAATTTGAAATTTACTGATTTTGAATATAGTCGCAGTTTACTTTTTTTCGCATGTAATGTATAAATTATTATTTTTTTTACATATTGAATGCGGACAAGGACTGCGATTATGATCGCAGTGCTTAACGATAGCAAGTCGTGGACGTTTTTTTTGCTAGGTTAAATGTAATAACGGTGACTAAGAACTGATACTATAATCACAGTTTACGTATTATTTTATATATTTGTTCTTCACTGTGACTGTTGTCTCAGCCGCTTATAAACTATTAAATTTTTTTTCATATAGCATGCATTCAAGGACTGCGACTATGGTCGCAGTACTCACGACAGAATTTTTTGTGGATGAATTTTTTACTAAGTTAAATGTAATAACGGTGACTAAGGACTGATACTATAGTCGCAGTTTACGTATGATTTTATATATTTTCTCTTCACTGTAACTGTTGTCTCAGACGCCTATAAACTACGAATTTTTTTACTTATTGCATGCGAAGTAGGACTGCGATTATGGTCGCAGTGTTTAACGACAGCAGTCGCAGTTTTCTACTTTGTGATATATAGTGAAATTACTGATTTGAGAGGACTGCGATAATGTTCGCAGTGTTATCTATTTATATATTTTAATTTTGGACTGCGACTATGGTAGCTGTTTTTAACTTTATTGAATTCAAAACGATCAAACTGTTTATGACTGACTAGACAGCGACCGTGGTCGCAGTTTTCATATGTAATTATTATATGAGTACTGCGTCCATTATCACAGATAAGATGTAGAAATAATAACTATACGGTATACTTTATATGTATTTTAAAAATATGAAAGATTATTTTACAGACAGAAGTAAATTTTATTTATAACATAATATGGTCAGAAAGAGACCTTACAAAAAAAGAGCATTAAAAGCTCTTAAAAGAAGACAAAATAACGTTGAATATTAGAAGATCAGAAAATCCTAATCCTCGTCGTCATCACCATCATAAGCAGATTCATCGTCTTCATTCTCCTCGTCTTCCTGTTCATCACTTATTTCCTCATCATCTTCCTGTTTTTGAGGGTTTTTTGGTTCATCGATAAACTCCCATAATGGATCGTCTCTATCAAGCTCTTCATCCAATCCGTGTCGAGAAAGCGAGCCTCCAGCATCAGAGGATATGCTTTCATCAAGCATGTCTCTGTCAAGTGGCAAAGGAATAATTTCCTCCTCACTAAGCCCAATGAAAACTTCAACATCCTCATGAAGAGGAGGATCAGTTAAAATATTATTTGATGTAGTGAGATAGTCAAAAGGAGTGAAGTCCAGACTAGTATCAGATTCACTAGAATACCCTGAAGAAAGAGGACCGGTGGGGGAATAATTGAAGTTGAAATCTGAGTGTTCAGAGGAAGAAGATGGGGAAGACATGATTCAAGAATGAATTGTTTTCTGAAAGTTTTTGAAATCAAATTGAAAAGGAAGAGCAAAAATATAGTTTTTAGATATGAGATAATATATTAGTTACAAGCACTATATAAAGATCAATAATGTGAAAGAACATGAATAGTAATAATAATTGTTATAGGTGACGGTTGAGTATTGGAAGAAATGGTAAAAAAAATTAAATATTTAATTGAAGAGTTATGGCGGGAGAATCCGAAGAGTTTCTTTTTTCCAGAGGTTTACTAAGTGAAGTACAAATTAACTTTTTATAGAATGTTTTTCCTATATCTTTAGATTACGTATGGTGCACATCTTTCCTTTATCGAGATTAATATTAGTGCATCTCTTTTTTTTAGACTGTTGTTGTATCACGGTAGATAGAATATTAATTACTTCATTTAATTCATTATAATTAATATAGTATTTTATAAGATGTGATATACGTCTTCCTGATCTCAGGGTAGCATGGCTAATCTACTTTGTAAAACTATCAAAAATCTGTTACATAAGGCATGCGAAAAAAAATAACGACTTTGGTCGCAGTGCTGACAAAAGATTGTGACTTTGGTCGCTGTGATGAACGAGGTCGCAGTGCTGAACGATAGCATGTTTCGTCTGTTATTTTTATACGAATAAGGAATGCGACTAGGGTCGCAGATGTGATATAGAATTTAAAGTTATATTATATTAAGTCTGCGACCATGGACGCAGTGATAGAAAGTGCGACCATGGACGCAGTGATAACAATAGTTTTTTTATGTTTCAAACATGTTTTTTACTTTTCAATGATGAATTGAAAGTTATATTATATTAAGTCTGCGATCATGGACGCAGTGATAGAAAGTGCGACCACGGACGCAATGATAACAATAGTTTTTTATGTTTCAAACATGTTTTTTATTTTTCAATGATGCTGTTTATTTCACATTATCTTGATCCAAATTTTTTCTATTATATTTTCAATGTAGTAGAATTAAGAATTTTATAACTGTAGATATATTCAACTGAAAATTCTTTAGGTAAATTTTATTTGTGGATGAGTTTATGCTAGTTTAGAAGTAAAAAAGGGGTATTTTGTCAATTTGATTCACGATTCTTTAGGCGGGATTTTTTGATTTTTTTGGCACCTACACTTTGCGATCGATATGTGGCATATATTCAGCCACGTCACCGCCGGCTGAGAAACTCTCTCAGCCGTCGGTTGAGGTACAGTTACCCCTATATATATATATATATATATATATATATATATATATATATATATATATATATATATATATATATGATTTAGTTGATTGTACATGTTTCATGCATGGTTCGTGCATGTTTTAGCATAATCATCTTTTTGTATGGCTTGAATATGCATTAATGTATAATTGGTATCGCTTTCAATTGAAATCATCACTTTTCAAAAAAAATTTCATTTGTTTTGTGATTGTTTCAAAAGGGGGATAAAGTTCTTGATTTAGATTTTAATTGGTATCTTATTCTCTACTATTTGAAAAAAATTTTTAATACCTCATATTTTCAATAAGTATCAAAATCACAATTGGTATTTAGTTTTCAAAAATTGTTTAGAATTCAAACTTGGTATCATCGGCTTTCACTTTCTATTCAATTGGTATCATATTAAAACTTTCAATTGGTATCAAATATATTTTGCAAATTGGTATCTATGTTGGGTCAAAATTATTTTAAATTTCCAATTGGTTTTTTAGTTTTCCCATTAGAATCCATATTTATTTTATAATCAGTATCTTCAACATTATTCTTTCAATTGGCATTCTTGCTTTGTTTTTACAAATGGTATCTTAGAAAATTAAAATTTCATTTTGTTTTCAAATTTGTTTTGATATTTATTGCCTATATGCAAGGGGAGTTAACTTAACGCCTCCTCTATATATAAACTGATGATGAGTGTATTGTATAAAGAAGAGCTTGACATCTCTTCTCTATATCTTACACGTGTGTAGGAGGTGCTTAACATCTCCGTTTATACATTGTATATTTTGCTTATATGGGTTAGGGTTTTAGTCGTCCCTTCTCCATATAATGCATTTATGCAGGGAGAGTTAACTTGATATCTCTCATCTTCATAGATTCATATCGCATATACATGTACCCTTTTTGATGAATTGACATAAAGTGACAGATATTTTAGAGTTTATATATACATGCTTATATTCTATGTTTGCATATATGTGTTTATATTCATGACTTATTTGGTGTATATATATACATATTTGGTGTATATGCATGGTTATATTCTATTTTTTCATATATGCGTTTATATTCATGATTCGTGTTCATAATTTATTTGGTATCTATGAGCTTACATTGAGTATCTTTATGTTTTATGTTATGCATGAGTTAAGAGCGAGCTTTTACAAAGTTTTTCTCTATTCATGTATATATAAGTCCACAAGTTTTGTCATCATCAAAAAGGGAGAGATTGTTGGCCCAAAAGCTCATCTCTCTAGTTTTGTTGATGACTAACTCATATAGTTATAGTACTAGTGATCTTATTATGTATATGTTTCAGATATTGATTAAGATCTTAATTGGTGTTTAGCTTCTTTAAAACAAACACATAGAGATTCAAGAGCTCAAGCTTATATAACATATCTAATACTCAAGATGGAGCTTAGTTTGAAGAATCAAGTTTGGATCAAGTCTACTTGGAAAAGAAGATCTACAAGAAGACTTGTCTAGAGTTTGTGAGTATAGATCTCCTATAAAAAATAGATTAGTTTTGATTGCTCAAGCTTACACACACAAAACTTTGATATCAGTTTAACCGGTTTACGTTTTGTGTTCTGCTTTATAAAAATGTATTTCATCAAAAACAAGTTCATATCATTTTATTTGTGTACCCATACACTATTTAGTTTTAAATATGTTTGAACAACTTGTTTTTGTATTTTTGAAAGTTTTGGAAAAACTAGTTTTTTGTATTTACAAAATTAGTATTTGAAAAATATGTTTTTATTTCAAGAAATGTATTTTAATTCATCAAAAACAAGTCAATATTATTTTATATGTGTATTGGATCCTATCTATACACATTGAACTTAAGTTGAGTTTCAATAACTTGTTTTGTATTTGTTTCGAAAATTTAATTTTATTTAAAAGTTTGTTTTTAGAAAATACGGTTTTTGTTTTAAGGATGAATTTTATACCTCAAATAAATAGTTCACATGTTTGTAACATGTTGTGATTTTCGATCACATATATTTGTACTCTATTGTATTTGAATGAACTTATTTTTGTGAAATTTATTAGATTTTATTTGAGTTTAAAAAGATGCTTAAATGTTTCATATTATGTGGTTTTGGGCTGAGGCAGTCGACCGACCACGGTCGACTGACCGCAGAGAACATTTGCTCTGCCGGTTGGCCGAGCGATATACCGACGTGCAACAACATTCATAGCCCATGAGAGCTAGGAGATCGCCTGATCACCTGTCCCTGTAGAATTCTTAGGTTTCAACGGTCAAAAATATGTTCGTTGGCAGTCGACCGCCTGGTCAACTGACAGGTCTGTCTGAGCAGTATTTTGACCCTAATGGCTAGTTCTTATTGAGCCTATAAATATGGAGTTTTAGGGAGAGTTTTATACAAGTTTTTTAAGAGCTAATTTTCTCACCTTCAACAGAGTTTTTAAATAAGTTTTTAAAGAGTTTTTGAGCTAAAAATTCACATCTCTATTTGGTTTCAAAGTTTGGGAAAAATCAAGAAAATAAGTTTTGGGAAATTCAAGTTTCAAGTTTAAAATTTCTATCTCATTCAAGAATTTTTTCTAAGTGTTTTCTTTTGTATTTTCATTTTCAAAATTTTTGTTTTCTCACAAGATTGAGTTATTCATTGCTAAATTTATTCTCTAGGATCTTGTATTGCAAGAGGTGTTTGTGGTCTTTGTGATCACCAAGTGTTGTAACCACTCTTTTACTTTGTACTTTGGCCTTGTGCCTTCCCTCTTATGTAGATGTGATTGCTTTGTGCATAGGTTTTGTGTCTGCTCTTGTGTAGAGGATTGAGTTTTTATTCTTTGTGGAGCCTTTAGTGGAGATAGTAGGAATTTTTTTAAGTGAAAGCGGAGACGTAGAGCTTGGTGCTCGAACCTTAAAACATATCCTTGTGTTTGCGCTTGGCTATCTCTCTAAACTCTACTTTCTTTATATCTCGCATTGCTATTATTGTTCATCTATACATGCTTGATATTGTACTTATACTTGTATCATTTCAAGAGAGCTTTTGAAGCACCTGAACTCGTAACTAGAGCAATCTTGAGGAGAAGTTCTAGAGCCCTTCACCGGCAATTCGGCTTCACTCTTTAGATAGCACTTGCGTCTAATTTTGTTAGTATAAAAGTTTTTAATTCCACATTATTTGTCATTACATTAGCACTACACATATTCACCCCTTCTCTACGTACTTTCATTAACAACACAAGAAAGAGCTCTTCACTGAAGATGAGGGAGAAAAGAGAAGACATGCAACAATATAAGCATGATACGTCCCTCGCATGTGGCACAGTGGCATTTCCAGGTTCATTAACTTCACTCACCCATGAGGTACACGAGTCGAATCTCACGCCGCGCGGATATCGGGCCGTCTTCATGCCAAAACCTCTCTCCCTTTATTAGCAGAAGGGGGAAAAAAAAAACAATACAAGCATGATACAAAGCTCGATATCTACTTGGGTCTGTTTGGTTGTCGTAACTACTGGCCGTAATTCGTAATTGTAGTTGTAGTTGGTAAAGTCTTTTACAATTGTTAATGAGTTACATGTATGTAAATTTTACGGTGTTTGGTTGGTAATATAAAATTGTAAAGGGGGAAAGTGTATTGTTCTTTACGGTGTTTGGTTGTCGTAATGTATAAGTCGTAAGTGAAAAAGTTGACCACAAAATTAACTATTTTACAATTTTAAAAGTTTTAATACTGCAAATAAATATTAAAAAAGTTAAATATTAAAAATTTTTAATATTAATATAAAAAAATATTATAAATTTGTGACCACAAAATTAACTGTAATTGAGCTGTAAGTGAGTGGTAACTGGGTTGCAAGTGAGTGTTAGTTGAGTTACGTAAGTCTTTTAAGAATTACGGTCCAAACAAACGCCGTAATTGTAACTGGATAGTAAGTCATTTACGAATTACGGAGTTTTGCAGGAAACAAACGGCCCCTTAAATGGTCAGGTGACAATTGCTTCCAACAGATGTAATTAATGTTTGGATTTGGTTCATAAATACCATTAAAGATCAAAAGACTTTGACTGCACATCAAAAGTGATGTGTTGGTCGCGTGCTGCATTTTGAGTTTGGACACACCGTGTCAGAGATTAGTGACCTTAATTATTGTTAGTATCTTTTCATTATGAATAAGATGACAAAACACTTTTTTATAAAAAAATCATCCACAAGTGGAGGAGAAAGAAAGTTTGTCCGCCGAATTAATTTTGTGCTTTTATTTTAATTGAAATTATGATCAAATTGATTATAATTTCAATTGTAGTAGTTAAGATATAACAAAAAAGACAAAAAGCGGATGTCACATCAGTTTTTTCTAATAACTTTTGTACAAATACAACTTCATCATACATTAAATTAAATAATTATTTTTTGCTTCCTTTAACTGAAGCTACGTTTTTGAGTTCTGAATATAAGAATAAAAACTACGTGTAGTTATGTAGTTTCAACTGCATCAAAACAAACTGTACCTAATTGTTAGAGTCACATTCTGCTACTGTTCAAAAGTACTATAAAAGCTGTGAGTCTGAGAATGCCACTGTTTTCAGAGAGCAGCCACATGAGATGAGAATGGAGGGATGGAAGAGGATAATCTTTTGGCACAATGGTACTCAGACTGCAATGTTACTGAACGATGAACTCTCACCCAAATGAAATCATCAAAATTTAATCCTTCAAAAGAAAGGGAAAAAAAAAAAAACAAAGCCCTCGAGACGTCCTAAGTGAAACCGTGCCTTCTCTCCTCCACCACAGCTGAGACGTCTGCACCTCGTACCAGTCCACCCTTGACCGAATCTCTCACCAACGTTGTTGTAATATCTGCAACTCAGATCCGATTATCCTTTAAGTGACTCCCTCACCACCAAAGTTGTGACAAGTACTCACTACCACAACCGTGGCCTAATATCTGCAACCTCATTCTGCTGCTGGTGGATCACCTAAGAATTTTTGTTTCCTCACAAGATTGAGTTATTCATTGCAATCGTGTCTCGTGAAGACGCCGTCAACGGCGGGACACGCCATCAAGAGATCTGTCAGATTCGCACCGGATCCGGCCTCCCCTCGCCCGGATCCGATCTCACCGGTCAACTCTGTCCTCGCCGCAGTCATCGAGCCTGCGCACGTCCTCGCGGCAATCGACGTTGGCACAGTCATCGAGCCGGCCCTCGCCGCAGTCATCGTTGACTACGCCGTCGCCGACCTCTATATCGAGGACAAATTGACACCAACCATGTGCATTCTGCTGCTGGTGGACCAACAGTACAAACAACAGAACAAGTATCGTTTGAGGCCAATTCTGCCAACTTTATTGTTTGATAGCATCCGCATCTCAAGTCGACTCCAAAGGGAGTTAAATTTGAGAAAAATACAAATCACAATTTTAGTTTCCCAACTAGAAGCGAGAAAACTAATGCCATCTGCTCATTTTGTTTTGTTATTTTTTTCTTTTTTAATGAGGAAAGGTTGGAGTCAGCGTGACTCAGCTTAAAATATCAATTCATGAAATTATGGAATGAATGTAAAAAATTGCACCGATTAGGTATGCCTCCGGTGAGGTTAGGAAACTCAGGGAGTTTAAGCCCGAAGGCTGTTAGTACCTGTATAAGATGTTAGTGTCACACATGCATAAATATAGTGTTATCTACACTATCACAAGTATTACAGCAGTATATCGATCCAATACAAGCTACGACATGTCCACGGATTACAACTCACACGAATCCACAAAAATACAAATACAAGTATAATACACCTATCGAAGCGTGATACCCAAATCAAGGCGTGGACACTGCCTAAAATACGAAAAAACACCGTGAAATTCCCGATCTCCGAAACTTTAAGTAACCAATGTGTGAACGCATTCAATTATCATTATATACATAGAGAGAGGAGATAAGGGAATCAAGGGAGAGAGAACGCAGGGATCGTAAACTCAGGAGTCACGTTACATGAACATCAAGAACACGAAAATCGCGTTACGCGAAGGTCAAGCCTCGCGTTACGCGAAGGTCGAGCCTCACGTCACAATGTTTAAACGCGAATATCGCGTTAACAAGATATAACCACTTGGACGCGGTGATGAGCTCCACGTCCGGCGGCTCAACGTGAAAGCCACATTGCAAAGAGAAGGAAAGAAAAACAGATTTAGAGAGAGAAAACACAAGAGGGAGAGAAAGAGAGATAGACTGTAACAAAGGGATAGGGCAGGCCATGGCCATACTAGAGAAAGAGAAGAATGCTTCGCTTGCTAAAGAAAACAGAGAAGGAAAAAGAAGTAAAGGAAAGAAAGGAAAAAGAAAAAAGAGAAAGAAAAGAAGGGAAGAAAGAAAGAAGGAAAGGAGAAAGAAAAGAGAAAGAAAGGAGGAGACGGGCAGGCCACGGCAGCCTAAGCTGTGGCCTGGCTCAGGTCAGGATACAGAATAGTAAGGAGAAGAAAAATAAATGGAAAGAAATAAGAAGGAAGGAAAGAAGAAAAGGGAAAAGAAGAAAAAGGAAAAGGAAAGGAGGAAGGAGAGGGGATGGCCGGCCGGCGGCCAGGGGGTGGCTGCCATGGACGACAGCCATGCCTAAGGCAAAAATCATGGGGTGTAACTCTAGTTCAAAATGAAATTTTGGAGTTGTGTGCGGTGGGAATGAAGAAGAAGAAGAAGAAGGATGAAACGAATAATGAACAGAGAGAAAGGGGTTACGAAATATATATAGTTATAAAAGTGGAGATTATTACACTCCTACCCTCAACTTAAAATCTCAAACCGCGTCTCTTAAGCCAGACCCGGGTCTGGCTTGTTAGGCCAGACGCGGAAGTGAGGTCCGCGTCAGATGAAAATGCTAGTGTCGCGTTTGCAGAGGAGAGAGGAAGTGATGATGATTGATTGGAGTTGATTTGAAGGGAATTAAATGAAAGAGAGAGAAAGAGAATCTCTGTGCCTCAAAAATCAGACTCGTGTCTGATTGAGTTAAGCTCAAGCGCGAGGCTCATGTCCGCGTTTTGCCTGAGATTAGTTAAGACTCGATACTCGCCATAAATGAGGAGAGAGAAAGGGTGGTTGGGATATTTATCGTGTCGTGGAGAAATTTTGAGAAAACTTTGAGGGAAAAGAAAGGAAAAGGAAAAGGAGAAGAAAATTATGAGTGGTTGAGAAACATTGAAAAAATAGAAAATAAAAGAAAAATATCTGGATGAAGTCCCGGAATCTGGGAAAACACCGAAAACTTCAGAAAAACTCAGAAAATGAAGTAACTTAGAATGATTTCCAAAAATTCTCAAAAATAATAAATATTATTCTAAGATATATGGTGAAATTAGATTTCAAACTCAATCTGGTATTCAAAATAAAAAACCTAAAATCTTCTGGAGATACCGGTCGATACCAAATCCTGTCAAACTTCGATAAATTCAGAAAATCTCAAAAAAATGCATTTAGATAAAAATATGATTCTAAGAAATAACGTGAAAGCAATTTCTAGAAATTTAACTCCAATTGTAAATTAAAATCCAAAAATCGATCAGCGGCACTGGTCGACACCGGTTTTGAAGATTTGCAATTTAATTTAGAAAAATTTTAAAAAATCATAAAAAATATAGAATATTGGAAATTGATGTTTGAAACTGAAATCGATCAAATCTGATTACTAAAAAGACAAAATCGAGATATACACTAGGATCAGGTCCCCGGTTCAGACTAGGGTTGACTCTGAGTCCACGAATCCAGATCCAAAGCAAAACGATCATATAAATATTCATAAAATAAAACAAATAAAGGAAGTTAATTGAAAAATATAATCAAAAAATCAGAATACGCAACAAGTATGTATTCCTAAAATGGGGTGTTCTATCCCTACCTGAAAGCTTCTTCATGGTTCGTCAGCGTTAGAACGAGATCTAACCCGCGTTGATCATTTTTTTCGCTTCCCCATCTACATCAAGATATATTAGAACTTCAGCGAACGCTCTGACGATGGCCAGAAATGATGACGAACAATCAAACCTTTCTACAAGGATGGATACTTTTTAAGTGAAGCTCAGTACTCTTGAATCAACTATGGACATTGTGGTTCAGGAACTCAAGAAAATCTCCCTCCATCTTGATGATCGAAACCTAACACGTGGTACGCACTGAAGCGGGTTGGATCGTCGAGCAAACAATCTTTCGCCACCACCTCCACCTTTATCGGTAATCTTCATCCACCACCTCCACCTCTTTCAAACAATCCTCGCCCACAACCCCCACCACTAAACAAACTACCTCTGATTCAACCACCCTCACTATTATCACCCCCATATCAACCATCCTCATATCAACCATATCCAAATCATCTACCCCCAATTCACCCATATCAATACCCTCTACGACATCCCTAAAGTTATGACTTCTCCGACGAGGAGTTCAATAACCTCACTTATCACTATGACGACTTTGAAGAAGACAGCCTAGCCCCTGAAGGCATAGGAGATTTGCTAATCCTAATCCAAATAGGAGAGGCGGGTTTTCTGACCCCAATAGGGAGGCTAGAATCCCTTACCCTAATCATGGTAGGGAAGGATGATACCCAAATCCTCAGGAGTACAAGAGAAGGTTGACATTCCCTCTTTCAGCAGGAATCTTGATTAGAATTCTTTCTGAATTGGATCTGCAAGGTGGATAAGTTCTTTGACATGAATTATGTTCACTGATCGGTCACATATAATGCGTATATATTGTCACATTACCATGTTTATTATCTAATAAACTCTATTAATAAGTCTTATTTTTTATAAAATGCAGATCATTGCCAAAAGAAAGGGAAGAGAAACGAGCCCAAAAGCCCATCAGAATTCTGATTTAATTCAGAATTAAATCGAAATCAGAAAATCAGTGCAGATCATGGCAAATCAGAGTAGTTAAAAATCGGTTAAAACAAATCTTCTCAAATCAATCGGTTAAAGCCAAAGATTAAAGACCGTTTTGTCAAATCCAGGAGCTGAAATGAGGGAACCAGCAAGAGATAAAGGTGTATCACGAAATGAGAGTTTACCACCAACCAGATGTGGCCACCTGGCCACACCATGGCCGCGGAAACGCGGCCAAAACCACGTTTCCGCATATTGGTTTGGTTTGTTAGGGGAGCGTTTGCTCTCCCTATCTACGTATGCCCTCCCCCATTTAGTTTTTCCCTATAAATACTGCATTCTACAGAGAAGAGAGGAGCGAAGACTAGGATTAGAGTTCATTTTTAAGATTTTAGGAGTATTGTTAGATAATTCTGAGAAGCTGTATCTCATCTTTACTTTTCAGTTTAGACCAGCAAAGAGAGAAGAGTAGAATTAAGTGTGTAATTCATCCTTGAAGTGACAATCAAAGGAGATTCAACTTGCTTATTCAACTCGACTCAATTAGATATGTCTATGTTTTATTTTCATTCTCTTATTTATTTTCTTTTTGTCATGAGTAACTAAACCATCTTCTGAACTCACTAATTAATTTTTTCTACCTCCTTTCTCTTGATTGATTTTTATGAAAGCAACTTTCTTGAATCATAATAATGCCTGAGTTAAACTTATTTATGAAAGCACATGAGGATGTTTTTCTTTTAAACTTGGACTTTCAAAGCGCAAATATTTTTAAATTGCTTTTATTCCAAACTTGCTTCTTCGCGCTTGATGGTTTAACATTCTATTTTTAATGATGTGTTAAGAAAGGCCTTAAGATTTAAACCAAAATCATTTTATTTGTTTTATTTGAACATTAAAAGAAACTAAAGATTTTTGCCTATGATAAAAGTGATGCACCAAAATGTTCTTGAGATAAGTATGTAGTTATGTAGAAAATTAGTGAGCCCATATCCTTTTCATAATTTAAATCAGAGCCAAATCACTCTCAAATCATTTTCTAAAAGATCATCTTCTCCAAAGCCTTTTTCAAGTTTTAAAATTTTCTTTAAATCACTTCCCTTCTCTCCATTCTCTTTTTCACTATAAAAAAAACACCAATACCATTCTTTGTTATTTAACAATTCATCGAAAAGCTTCTATCGTATTCACTGGACATGACCCGTTAGCCCAAAGCTAGACGATAATTCTCACTGCTTTTATTTGCAAACAATTTTTGGCGTCGTTGCCGGGAGGGAACGGTGTAATTATTGTTGGCCCAAAGGCCTTCCATCCTAGTTTTGATGATGATTAACTCATGTAGTTATGTTTACTAATATTCTTGTGATTTTAAGTTTCAGATCATTAGCAAGATATTAGTTGGTGATTAGCTTCAACAAAGGAGTTTAGAAGCTTTTCATGGTGATTCCAGGGCTTAAGCATCAAGATCATACCTTGTCTAGCTCATGGATCACGGTGTTTGTGGATCGAGTCGCCTTGAAGATGAAGGTCGTCAAGAAGACTTAGGTATCCATAGTTTAGATAGTGTTTTTAGATCCATTTGTAAAGCTTAGTATAGTTGATATGCTCAAGTGCACAAACACACACGTTTTATGTTTGGATTTGGTTTTCATGAATAATAGATCAAAACAAGTTTAATTTGTTTATATGTATAGTAGATGGTTTCTATTTATACATGCATGCTTAAACTTCTTAAACAAACTTATTTTGACTATCCTATTCATGTTTTGGAAAAATCAAGTTTGATAAAAAATACAAGTTTTGTTTTTGATAAAATTTGCAAGACTCAAAAATGAATTGATATGATTGATATATGTCTTGAAATTTTTATCACAAGTTTGTGTTTCAATATAAAATGTTAAAACAAGTTTTGTGGATTTTTAGAAGATTTAAAAGATTTTTCAAAATATTTTTAAACTGTTTTTCTGACCCAGATTTCTGTTCCAGGCTTCAACCAGTCGACTAAGTCAGTTTATTAGTCGACTTGGGATGAAGTCGGTCGACCGGGCCGGTCGACCGACGTGCACAGATCTGTGCACGTTTGGCAGACTCTGGACGGTCGACCGTCCGGGTCGACCGGGTCTGAGAGCAGAGCTCTCTGTTTGTTTGGGTCGACCGGGACGGTCGACCGGAGGCTCCAACGGTCGGATTTTAGACCATTGGCGGTCGACCGGGCCGGTCGACCGGTCGCCTGTCAGGTTGCCAGCTCAGCCTAACGGCTAGTTTTCTGATGGGGCTATAAATACCCCATCTCTTGGGCTATTTTGACAAGGTTTTTAAAGAAGAAAAATTTCAGAGTTTCACTTGTGTTTAAACAAGTTTTCAAAATAGTTTTTGTCCTAAAAAGGTTTCATCTTTCTTGTTTTAGGTTTTTGAAAAATCAAAGAGAACTAGGTTTTGGGATATTGTATTGGTTTTCATTTTCTATCATTTACAAGAGATTTCCCAAGTAGTTTTTCTTTGTTGCTTGTTTCCAAAAACACCTTGATTCCACACTTGAGCTATCTTCTATCCTAATCTATTAGGATCATTTGTTTTGTGAAAAAGAGAGAAAAAGAGAGATTGTTTGTGGTTGAAAGAAACCACTTGTTGTAAACACGCTTGCTCTTGTTGTATCCCTCTTCGGTAGAGGTGATCGGGTGATTGGTTTACTCCCTCTAGTGAGAGGTGGAGATTTGTTGTAACCCTCTTCGGTAGAGGCGTTGGTTGTTGTTTGGCTACGGGCCTACCCCTCGGTTGTGAGGTGGTGTTTGAGAGAGGAGTTCGGTACTCCATTGTTGTAAAAATCCTTCTCGGTGAAGGTTCCCTCGGTGGGAGTCCTCGGTGGACATTATAGTGGATTGGAAATCCTACACGGTGGTGTAGGCGGGGATGTAGAGCAAGGTGCTCGAACCTCGAAACATATCTTTGCCTTTGTGTTTGATCCACTTGTCTCTCAACTCTCTCTCTCTTTACATTTGTGCAAAGCATCATTCATCATTCATATCATACTTGCTTGCATTTGTGTTGTGCCTTGCATTGATTCATATTGATATATCATCTTATATGCTTGGTTGTTTGTGTGTGCCTCACTTGTACTTAATCAATAAGAGCTTCACATAGCACCTCAACCCATTCAAGGGGAATCAAGAGGAGTTAGTCCAGAGCCCTTCACGGGGAATTCGGCTACACTTGTTGATTGTACTCAGTGTGTTTGTAAAATTTGCATTAGCTTTCGCATTTAGCGCATTTAATTCATTAGATTAGCACTTACACCTATTTTAGGGACGTTAAGGAATCAGATTTAGTACTCAAGCTTTATAAGAGAAGACTTTCTATTCTGTGCCCCTACTCTCGAAAGTAAGAAACAGAGTTTCAAGAAATTGCAGCGCAAAAGTTTAAAATTTTTGGACTACTAAAAACTTTTTTTTTGTAGGACATATTGCTTTGCAAAAATACAGTTTTTTTGTGTTATTTTTCTGTATCTGATATTCACACTCCCTACTTTTAATCCAACAGTAATCTGATTGATTGCCAATTAATCGAGGAAAAATCGCGCACGAAAAGTGTATGTTTTGAAATCACGAGTTAAAAGTGCGTGCTTTGGCTTCCTCGATACTTCTGTTATAGCATAGAGGCCAAACGGGTCGAATTCACAGGGACGGGAAGCGATAGAAGCTTTACCAAAATGTTCACGTGTATGTTAAAAGTTCTTCAATGTTTGAAAGAATGAAAAGAAAAGATAATAAAGAATGAAAAAGAGAAGTAAGGTGAAACATAAAAAAGTGGGAAACAAAGAAAAGAATATATTTGTGATTTTCGGATAGTATTTCTAAAACAAAGTAAAAAAAGAAAGAAAACTCATGGCTACTAATTACTAATGGCTCCACTAATCATACTAACCTCTTAGTGATAGTTGCCGCACATGTATCATTGGCCATCTCTAGTCCTTGGTTTAAGGGCGTTTCAAAGCGTGACTCATAGAATAATTTTTACATTTAAACTCAACAAAACAAGTTCAAGCTACACTAAACCATCAAAACTAAATAAGAGTAAGCATGGAGTAAAGTAATGTTAGCTTGTTAGAGAGTTAGAGTGTTAGATCCATCATCATGAGCAATCAGTGGCTCTTACAAGAGCAAGGCCAAGTAGAGACTATTAGATTCATGTGGATTATCAAGTAAGAAATTAGCAAGTTAGTGGTTAGTAGTTAGTTGTCATGAGAGAAAATTAGCTAAACATGTAAAAGGAGTTAGAGGAAAAATAAAAAGAGGTAAAGAGAGAACCTTTCATATCTTGTCACCTTCTATTACAAGCACTCTTACTTTCCAACCATGTATCACTCTCTCTCCTATTACAAGATCTAAAAGAAATAGAAAATACGAAGAGGAAGAAGAAGAAGAACTAACCTAAACTACTCTAAACTATAACATGAAAAGAAAACTACACTACTCTCTGGATATCTCCCTGTGAAGAACACCAACGGGGTATTTATAGGCAAAAGAGGCACCAAGAGATCAGTACGGAGCCGCGCATCGAATCTCGGCGCGCGGCTCCACAAGATTGCCGCGGAAACGCGGTCCAACACGCGTTTTCGCGACAGTACTGGGGCAGCGCACGCAGCGCCGCCTGTTGCGCACTGCCCAATTGTCCCCCTGTCGGCTGCATGTTCCGGTTTCTGGTTTTGGGCCCCTAGTTTTGACGAAACAGTCTTCCAAAGTCAATGGCTATCTTTATAGGCTTTTAGTCACCAATTAAATGGTGATTTTGGGTCTTCTACTTCATTTCATGCCATGGACCTAGAAACCTGCAAGAGAGGTATTATTAGCAGAATTTAATATTAAATAAATGTGAAGATGTGGTATGAAATATATAGTTTTAGAGACTAATCACACCCTCACACTTATCTTTTACTCGTCCCGAGCAAAACAAAAAACTAATTAAGAAGATTATTACACCACTTTCGCAGGTGACGCGATTGCACTGAGCATGTGCAACAAGCCATTAAACCTCTAGGTTTTCCCTAGAGGAGGAGTTTTGTCTCTTGAGGGTTTTTCGCGGATTACACCCACAAAATCCATAACAAAAGAAATCAAATGTCAGTATTTTTGAAAACGGATTTTGAAATCGAGAAAAGTGTTGAAGTATTTTTACGAAAATATAAGTGATCCAAGGTCGTAGGTTAACCATAAATTTTTTTTCTTAAACTAAGTCGAAATGCAAAATCTTGTTATAAATTAAATGTAAGAATTTAAAATTGAATTGATTCTTTGATCTTTCATAAAACTCTTAGAAAAATATGCACTTTGTGAACAGTGAAGATTTTTTGAATATTGATTCTAACTTTCATGCCATTTTTGTGTATATATATATATTTTTTTCTTCCCTTAGTTTTCTTAGGCTTTCTTATTTACCCGGGTAGTGAGCCTTTAGTCGGTGACTCTCAAACCAGATAGTTTTAGGGCACCAGATGAGAAAACATCCCTCGGACTTAAGGACTCGAGTAAACAAGGCAACAAAACTAAAGGGAATTATTTTATTTTTGTACATCATTTTAAGCGTGAATAATCATGCTTCCTGAGGCATAATTACCCAACTTCAATAAGTGATTTTATCATTATTTTTTAATAATATATTTTTAACATTTTTAATGGCATTTTCAGTCTTTGTTTCAATTCCAAAAATTATATAAATGTGAAGTGCATAAATCTAAGGCAGAAAATTCAAGATCAAATTATCTTTTCAATCTTACTTCCTTATCCTAAAATTTATAAAAGATCTATTATTTTGACTTGGTTTAAAAATTCATAATTTTAGGTCTTCCTAATTCCTAAGATAATCTTAATTTTCTTAAAAATAAATCAAAACTATTTCTCTTGTTTCAAAAAGTTTGTAAAAAGAAAAGAAAAGGGTTTTTATACAAAATAAAATTTTAAAAAGTTCCTAAATAGAAGTGTAAAAGAAAGAAAATTTAAAACTAACATACGTTAGTAAACTCTCCCCCACACTTATCTCATGCAT
The DNA here is from genome assembly GCA_038442645.1 of Agave tequilana. Classification (NCBI taxonomy): domain Eukaryota; kingdom Viridiplantae; phylum Streptophyta; class Magnoliopsida; order Asparagales; family Asparagaceae; genus Agave; species Agave tequilana. The sequence continues at coordinate 24,274 of JAVJIF010009283.1, read as the reverse complement.
TATCCTCAATGCATCGTGAATGTGTATATACATGAAATAAATGAGAAGAAAAGGATTGGTGATCGAATTGGTTTATGAAATGCGGCCCAAATTCAAAATTTGTGTATCATGTAGGAACCCACCAATGATCTCTCTAATAAGACCCAATAAAAGAATGATTGAGTGCATGGTCTTATTTAAAAAATTATTTTAAATTTTCAATTGGTATTTTTAGTTTTTCAATCAGTTTCCATATTTATTTTATAATTAGTATCTTACAACATTATCCTTTCAATTGGTATTCTTGCTTTGTTTTTACAAATGGTATCTTAGAAAATTAAAATTTAATTTTATTTTCAAATTTGTTTTGATATTTATTGCCTATATGCAAGGGGAGTTAACGTCTCCTCTATATATAAACTTATGATGAGTGTATTGTATAAAGAAGAGCTTGACATATCTTCTCTATATCATACACGTGTGTAGGGGGAGCTTAACATCTCCGTCTATACATTGTATACTTTGCTTATATGGGTTAGGATTTTAGTCGTCCCTTCTCCATGTAATGCATTTATGCAGGGAGAGTTAACTTGATGTCTCTCATCTTCATATTCATATCGCATATACATGTACCCTTTTTGATGAATTAACAAAAAGTGACAGATATTTTAGAGTTTATATATGCATACTTGTATTCTATGTTTGCATATACGTGTTTATATTCATAATTCATGTTCATGACTTATATGGTGTATATACATACTTATTTGGTGTATATGCATGCTTATATTCTATTTTTTTCATATATGCATTTATATTTATGATTCGTGTTCATGATTTATTTGGTATCTATGAGCTTACATTGAGTATCTTTATGTTTTATGTTATGCATGAGTTAAGAGCGAGCTTTTACAAAGTTTTTCTCTATTCATGCATATATAAGTCCATAAGTTTTGTCATCATTAAAAGGGGGAGATTGTTGGCCCAAAAACCCATCTCTCTAGTTTTGTTGATGACTAACTCATGTAGTTATAGTACAAATGATCTTATTGTATTTATATTTCAGATATTGATCAAGATCTTAATTGGTGTTTTACTTTTTTAAAGCAAACACATGGTGATTCAAGAGCTCAAGCTTATATAACATATCTAATACTCAAGATGCAGTTTAGTTTGGAGAATCAAGTTTGGATCAAGTTTACTTAGAGAAGATCTGCAAGAAGACTTGTCTAGAGTTTGTGAGTACAGATCTCTTATAAAAAAATAGATTAGTCTTGATTGCTCAAGCTTACACACACAAAAGTTTGATATCAGTTTAATCGGTTTACGTTTGTGTTCTGCTTTATAAAAATGTATTTCATCAAAAACAAATTCATATCATTTTGTTTGTGTACCCATACACTATTTTGTTTCAAATAGGTTTGAACAACTTGTTTTTGTATTTTTGAAAGTTTTGGAAAAACTAGTTTTTTGTATTTACAAAATTAATATTTGAAAAATATTTTTTTATTTCAAGAAATGTATTTTAATTCACCAAAAACAAGTCAATATTATTTTATATTTGTATTGGATCCTATCTATACACATTGAGCTTAAGTTGAGTTTCAATAACTTGTTTTGTATTTGTTTCAAAAATTGAATTTTATTTAGAAGTTTGTTTTTAGAAAATACGGTTTTTGTTTTAAGGATGAATTTTTAAACCTTAAAAAAATAGTTCACATATTTGTAACATGTTGTGATTTTCGATCACATATATTTGTGCTCTATTATATTTGCATGAACTTATTTTTGTGAAATTTATTAGAATTTATTTGAGTTTAAAAAGATGTTTAAATGTATGTGGTTTTTAGGGTGAGCCAGTCGACCACACGGTCGACCGATCTGCCGGTCGGCCGAGCAATCGACCGACGTGCAACAACGTTCACAGCCCATGAGAGTTAGGAGATCGCCCGACCGCCTGTCCCTGTAGAATTCTTAGGTTTCAACGGTCAAAAATATATTCATTGGCAGTCTACCGCCTGGTCAATCGACTGGTCTCTCTGACCAGTATTTTGACCCTAATGGCTAGTTCTTTTATTATATCATCATCACTGAAAAAAAAACCGTTATTGAAGTGGGGTTAAGAGCCTCCACATATAAGGAGCTATTTGGATACTTCATCCACAATAAATAATGTCTAGTTGTTTGTTTTGATATTGATAGGCTTGCAATGTAGTTCTAGCTGCAACAGTTAAAATTGTATTAATTTTGTGCTTTTATTTTAACTGAAACTATGATAAAATTGACTATAATTTCAATTGTAGTAGTTAAGATATAACAAAAAGATAAAAAGAGAATGTCACATCAGTTTTTTCTAATAACTTCTATGCAAATACAACTTCATCGTACATTAAATCAAACAATTATTTTTTACTTCCTTTAGGGGCTGTTTGGTTGCAATGAAGTGGGCGGAAGTAAGGAAATAGGGAAGTATAATTGCTCACTTCCCTATCTATCCAAATATCGGAAAAGGAAAATAAGAAAACCTCTTTTCCTTTTATCTTTTCTCTTTTACACAATCATTTCCTCAGTTTCAGAGTGCTACAGTTAATTTTGTGGTCATGTAAATCTCATTTGTAATAAGTTGCAGTACAAGACAGTTAATTTTTTGATCATGTAAATCTCACTTGCATTCTAATTACAGTCCATTTTTTATTTTAATATTATTTTACGGTCAACTTTGTAGTCAACTTTTCCACTTCCACTTTCACATTGCCATCCAAACACTAGAAAAGACAAAACATTTTCCAAACCACACTTCCCAACAACATCCAAACACCGAAAAACTTACTAACCAATTCCCAAGTTCTAAAGGGAATTATTACCACTTCCTCAATTCCTCACTTTCGAACGAACAGTACAAACAATAGAACAAGTATCATTTGAAGCCAATTATGCCAAATTTTATTGTTTGATAGCATCCGCATCTCAAGTCGAGTCCAAAGGGAGTTAATTAATTTTGAGAAAAATACAAATCACAATGTCAGTTTCCCCAACTAATGCCATCTGCTCATTTTTTTTTTTGTTATTTTTTTCTCTTTTAATGAGGAAAGGTTGGAGTCAGTGTGACTCAGCTTTAAATATCAATTCATGAAATTATGGAATGAATGTAAAAAATTGCACCGATTTGGTTTCAATTGATGAACTAGAGGACAGTTGTATCACTAATCATAGTCTCGTGTTCCCTTAAAAATAATTTAATAATAATTTAACTATTTTTTTTAATAATATTCAATGTGAAACTAACAATGACTTCTAACTCTTGCCGTATATTATAATAATTATTATTATTATTTTAGACACAAAAAATACGAGATACTAAATCTAAATAAGTCTTCTACCAATTGCAATAATTAGGTTAAATTAAAGTTAACTGAAAGAGAAAGAGACAACATTAGAAAAGTATACAATATTTTGACCTGTTTGGTTAAGGGTGGAAGTGAGGAATTGAGAAATTGAGGAAGTAGTAATAATTCCCTTTGGAACTTGGGAATTGGTTAGTAAGTTTTCCGGTGTTTGGATATTGTTGGGAAGTGTGGTTTGAAAAATGTTTTGTCTTTTCCAGTGTTTGAATGATAATGTGAAAGTGAAAGTGGAAAAGTTGACCATAAAGTTGACCGTAAAATAATATTAAAATAAAAATTAATTAAGAAAAATAAAAAATAGACTGTAATTAAAATGCAAGTGAGATTCACATGGTCAAAAAATTAACTGTTTTGTGCTACAATTTATTACAAATGAGATTTACATGACCTCAAAATTAACTGTAGCACTCTGGAAGTGAGGAAATGGTTGTGTAAAAGAGAAAAAATAAAAGGAAAAGAGATTTTCTTATTTTCCTTTTTCGGTGTTTTGATAGATAAGAAAGTGAACAATTATATTTCTCTATTTCCTTACTTCCGCTCACTTCCTTGCAACCAAACAGCCCCAAAATTGCAAGCATAGATTCCCCAAAACAAAAGACAAATGCTTAATTTGTGTACTAAAAAACAAAATAAAATTGCATCAACATTATTTGGTCAAAATCATAATCCGTGTCGATTGGAGCGCAATATGAGCGATTTTTTATATTTTTATGCCCCTAGTCGCTATCTGTTGCGTAATAGAATTCACATTTTTGGGGTATTATTGCGTCAATAGAAGCATTAAATTTTTTCAGCCAGCTAGTTGGAGGGAAGTAAAAAAAATCTTGCACACATATCTAGGTGAAGATTGCACACGGAATTTGAGTGTTGAAAGCACTCGATCGGGTTGTTTGTTTCTTGCTAAACATATCGGATCTCTAGAGGGGTCAACTCAAAAAAAAAAATCAGAGGGAATTACTGGCATGTTATGGTAGAGATCAGCGCAACTCAAAATTTTCGCTGGCGATTTTCTGCAAGCATGATAAAGAGGCGTCACGTAGGAATTTTGTGATCTTCACTGTCATCATTATGTTTTTCAGTCATAGACAAATAAACACTCTGTGTGTATTTTTCCTGACGTGACGCTGCATGTCAGGCTTTTTTGACCAAATACTCTGCTGCTACATCTCTAGTCTATCCATATCTTAAGTTGGTATAAAGGCTATGAATATCAGAATAGTGAAAAATGAAAAGGAATTAGGAATCAAAGGAAGAACGATCAAGGAGAAATAGATAACTTTGCACTTGTAGTTGGATTGTATAACCAGGACTCATGTATTCCAGTTGCAAATTCTTTACCATTAATTTGTCATCTGGACGTACTGAGGATGTGAGAGTTTAGGCTCTGATATCACCCTTTAACGCCCCGATTCTGCGGGTACGGAGAAATTACTGCGATGTATATACAAAAGTTGAAAATACCCTCACTTATGAGTGCAATTACAAAGTTATTACCAGATGTGACATAATATTATAAGAATATTACATCACCGATAGGCGCAAATGCCAGAATACAAAGAGATATACAAGTATAAATAGTACAAAGGGCGCTCACGAGTTACAGAAGAAAAACTCGAGAGACGAGCAGCGGGCCTAGAAGGATAGGGCTTCAGACGATTGATTAGTCTCTAATTTTGCATAATTTTCATCACATTCTCATATTTATTTTATGTAAAATTCTGGTAACAAAACCTTGCTTTCTTGATCCTAGGTCCATGGTGTGAAAATGAAGAAGAAGACCCTAAATCTCCATTTAATTGGTGATTAAAGGCCTACCAAGTAGCCATTGACTTAAGGGAGGAGATTTTGTCAGCCCAGGGCATCAAATCACGAATCCAGGAGATCAAGTGGACATGGGACAGACTAGGCGACGCGCGCGCCGCCCAAAGCCAGGCGCGTGCCGCCCTGGCAGGACCGCAGAAATGGGGCTCAGGCCGCGTTTCCGCGGCCTTATGGGCGCGCGCCTGTGCTTTGGGCCGGAGGTCGTCCCCCTGGCCCCCTTTCCTCTGATGCCTATAAATACCCCCCCAGGGGCTTCAGTTGGGAGATATCCAGAGTTAAAGCAAGTTGTTGTAATCTTGTTTTTAGAATTGTAGTTGTTTTAATTTCCTTCTTCTTCTACCTTTAGTTTTAGCCATTAGAGTGAAAGAGAGAGAGTGTGTAAGAGTTGTATTTGAAGGGTGACAAGGTAATACAAGTAATTACTTCTCTTTCTTCTTTTCATTACTTGTGCATTCCATTTGTTTTTATTTTCTTGTTGTAGTGTAACTCCCTCTGTTTACCTCTCTTCTTTTGTTGTTTTTTTTCTCAAGCATGTCTAACTAACTCCTCCATAGCATGGCTAACTAACTACTAGCCTACTAATCTCTAACACTTGATTGATAAACCCAAATGAGTCAATAGTGTCAAACAAGCCTTGTGCAAACGAGAGCTATGACATCTGAAGACGAGGGTTCTAACTCTAACTTACCTACAAGTATTTACTGTCTTATATTTCATTCTTAATGGTTTTTTATGATCTCTTAGTTGTCTACTTTACTTGTTGTTATAAGTTAGAGATTTTTCCTTTTAACTTTGCCGATACCATTAGTGCACTCGTGTCTTCCCTTGCTCTCGCCTTCTATTGGATCTTGATAAGAGAATGTCCGAGTTTTTGTCGTGTAAAGCTAAGTTATAGGAAGAACTTTCACTCGATTTCCACGTGAATAGTTCCTATGCATAAGGATATGCTTGCCTATGATCCATCGTGAGGTTTTATCTTCAAGAAGTTAGAGATTAGTGGGAGCACTTAGTAGAAAGTTAGCAATGCGTTTTTACCATTAAGAAAATCAAACTTTACAAACCACCAAATCATTTTCAAACAATTCTTGAAACCAACTTGTTTTCATTTTTCAATTCTTTATTTAAAACAAAGAACATTCTCTTTTCTTGAACAAAGAAGCCGCATCAAGCTTTCATCGCTCTCCCTCCTTATGGATACGACCCGTATAGCTACTTCGCTACTACGGAAGAATCGCAAAAGCAGTAACATCGACCCTCACTCTTTTTACTTATTCTTGTACTTGCTTTTTGCCGATCAAATTTTGGCGCCGTTGCCGGGGAGGGAACGACTTTATTGTTCAATACTAAAGATTTTTCTTTCTTCTTGTGTGTAGGAGAAGTACCAAAGAGCTCATTATCACCGGAAGCGAAAGTGGTAGCCAAAGACGTTGCACGAAGATTCATTTGCCCTCAAAAAATTCGTGTAAAACGAGTTTCTCCGATTGAAGTACTAACAAACTCTTCTGCAGGGTTACTGAATGCCGCTCAAAAATTGCTTTCTAAAATCTTTTTAGTTCCCTTGAATGCTTCACCTTATACATGTGTAATAACTTCAACAGAAATTCACTTGTTGCTTAATTGAAATTTGGATTAGACTTTTGCATTTAGGGCACGTGTCTCTTTCAATTCATTTCAATTTCTGTTGAAGAGTGCTGGAAAAAAGGTACGTGTGCATTTATATAGAATAGGACCAACATTTTGGAGTGATTTATCGCTTTGAGTGTTACCTTCTTGTGAATAAACTGTACACTTGCACAATTGACATTAAGAGCAAAACCCAAATAAACAAGATAAGGTGGGGATTTCATCACCCTTCCTTAGCCCAAAAATCATTTCCAAGCGCACTCACACCATCCCAAGTCTTAACTAAAAGCTGATAGACGTTGGCCCTAGGGATATCTCGACTCATTAAGAGATTAATCGAGGGTAGAAATTGCAAGAACTATACTCCTGCAAAATCGGTGTCTAAGGAAAGTGGATTGAGAGGCAAAGCCTCAAAAGCTCCGTGGTTTGGCGTAATTAGGCCCGTGGCTAACGCCCGGATACCTCCCCCCGAGCTTTTCCCTTTCCTGGCCGATTAGCTTGTAGTCAAGTTCCTGCAACAACCTCCCCCGGAGAATCGATCAGTTAGGAGTCGTCTAGGTCCAGGTACCTTAGACTAAGGCTTGGTGGTTGTTTTTCTTTCTTTTGTTTGTTTTTTATTCTTTTCGATTGTTTGTTGTTTTTACATTGTTTGTGGTGTGCTGCATGCAAGAGTAGGTGAGAGATCCTGCAACTTCCAGATTAACCAGAAACACTTCTGTACCCTTACATCCAGAACCGGTGATGGCGTCACTTCAGGACATGTTTTACCCGATCAGAACCGCATTACCATCTTATATAAAACTGCTTGAGGTAAATGGAAATAATTTGAATTAAAGGCTCAATTCATCAACACTCTCCCAAAGTTTCATGGTTTAGAATCGGAGGACGCATACTTCTTTGCTAGGAAATTTGAAGAAGTGTACCTCATGATGCGTATACCCCAGCTAGGAGACGATGCCGTTAGGTTACGTTTCATCCCTTTTTCCTTAAAGGACCTAGCGAAAAAATGGTTGTACAGTTTGGCGGTAGATTCTGTCACGACATGGGATGATTTCGTCAAGGCCTTCTTGAAGAAATTCTACCCAATTCACAAAACTGCCCTCATTAGAAAAAATATCATGCAGTTCAGATAAGAACCGAACGAACTATTTTGGAGATACTTTGAGCGATTCAAAGATCTCCTAGCTCAGTGCCCTCATCATGGTGTGGAGAAATGGCGTCAGTGCCAGATTCTCTACGATGGCTTAGATTATCAAACGAAAACCTTCTAGAAACCATGTGTCAGGGGGGTTCTTGCAAAAGGATGAGAATCAGGGTTGGGATTTATTTGAGGATTTAGCTGAGAAAACCCTACAATGGGAGCCAGCCTCGGAAAAATCAAGAAATTCACAATCTATTGCTTCAAGAGGAGGGCTCTTATCTCTAGAATCATACATAGCTGCAGAAGCTAAGATTGCAATCCTAATGAGGAGGATCAAGGCTCTAGAGACAAAAGAGCCCGTCAATGTCAACCAAATCAACCCACCACCAATTCACAATCCGGGTTGTTCATACTATCAAGCACCAAACCATATCTTTAAAGAGTGCCCTGTCTTCCATACCCAGCAAGTGCCACCGGAACACCTGAATGCTGCCTACTCACGGCCGCTGCCTAATCCCTACTCGCAAACATACAATCCAGGTTGGAGGAATCACCCCAATTTCTCCTGGGCCCAGAACAATCCTCCTAGGCCTAATTTCTCCAACAATTTTCACCATCCCAGTCCTCCACCAAATTTTCCCAGTCAAGCTCCATCTTCCTCCTCTCAAAGTTCACTAATAGAAAAGAAATTCAGTAAGTTAGAGGAAAGCATTGAAGCTTTTATGAAGTCCCAAACCGCTTTCATGTAAAACCAGGGACAAACGCTGAACAACCATTCACAGGCTATATCGAAATTAGAAATGCAGATGAGCCAACTAGCTAGCTCCCTAAGTGAAAGACCAAAGGGCACTTTACCTAGTCAGCTACTAGTTAGCCCAAAAAACTCCAATCAAGTATATGAGATTTAGGATCCTTCGATCAACCAGTGCAATGCTGTTCACACACTTCAATCTGAAAAGAAGGTGGACAACCAAGTCTACCAACAGAAAAATCCAGTCCACCCTGATCCTACTCCAGCCTCCACATCTGCTAGTTCCTCCCAAACTGCTCCTCAAACATCTGAACAAAGCTGCTGAACAAGTTCATAAGCCTGTAGCACCCTTTCCCAATAGGCTGAGGAACAACAATAAGAATATGCACATGGAAAAGATGCTAGAGATGTTCAACCAGGTCAAATTGAATGTGCCTCTTCTTGACGCTATCTAACAAGTCCCGGCTTATGTAAAATTTCTTAAGGATATGTGTACAAAGAAGAGAAAGACAAATGTGCCCAAGAAAGTATTCTTGGCAACCAATATAAGCGAAATTCTGTCTGGTCCCATCCTGGTGAAGTACAAAGATCCCAGATGTCCCACAATTTTCTGCACCATAGGACAGACCGAAATTAGCAGAGCACTCCTTGACCTGGGAGCAAGTATCAACTTGCTACCTCTCTCAGTATACCAGCAACTTGAGCCCAACCTGAATCACCATTCAGTTAGCTGACCACTCTGTGAAAATCACCAAGGGGGAAATCACAGATGTCCTCATACTGGTCAGGGATTTCATCTACCCTTTTGACTTCATTGTGCTTGAGACCCAACCTGTATCAAATCCGAGGTCTCAAACTCCGGTCATCTAGGGCGCCCTCTCCTTGCTACAGCCAATGTCATAATCAACTGTAGGAATGGGTCCATGCGATTAACCTTTGGAGACATGACGAAGGAAGTCAATGTCTTCAATCTCGAAAGACAACCAAGGGATATCAATGATCAGACATTTGAGGTCAATTCTATTGAAAACCTGACTAGTGAGCATGAGGAAAGCATGGAGATAGAGACAGAGGTAGAGTTTGATGTAGAGTATAAGGATTTTAATCTTGACCAGATCGTAGATTCGACAGTAGATTGGGCATCCAGCCCAAGTGTACCTCATCACAGGAATGAAAGTCCGGATATTACCTCCAATGAAGCAACACCTTCTCTAGAGCTAAAAGCCTTACCTGAACACCTCAAGTACGCCTACCTGGGCGGAAGAGAAACCCTGCCAGTCATCATAGCATCCCACCTGACTGAGTAACAAGAGGACAGCTTAATGTCTATTCTGAAAAGACATAGGGAAGCCATTGGATGGACGATGAAGGACATCAAAGGAATAAGTTCAACATATGAAATCACTTAGAGGGGGATGAATAGGTGATAATGCTAATCTAATGAACTTAATGCGGAATTTAAAAACTAATTGCAATTACACAAATGCAACCAACTAGAGATGCACACACAACCAAGCCAAGCATATAAGTATGAATGATCAATGTGAAATGATGAAAGGCAGAAAGTAAAGAGAGAGAGAGAGAGAGATAGAGTAAGAGTCAAGGGATCAAGCGCAAACAACAAGATATGTTTCGAGGTTCGAGCACCCAGCTCTACATCCCCGCCTTCACACAGAAGGATTTCAACTCCACTAGCTTGTCCACAAAGGACTCCCACAAAGGGAACCTCCACCGAGGATTTGGAGCAATAACAATTACAAGGAGTACCCAACTCCTCTCCTTACAAACACAACCTCCTCCTTGAGGCACAACTCCAAGCCAACAAACAATCACCTCACAACTTGAGGGATTAGCACAAAGCTTACACAAGGATCACCTCACCACTTGAGGGATACAACCCAATAGCACAACCTCCTCAACACAATGAGGGAAAGGCACAAAGCCAAGCTAAGATAGGGTTTACAACTTGGTGATCAAAAGACCACAAACAATCTCTTTTTCCACAAACACAAAGTCCTTATAGATAGGATAGAATGAAGCTCAAGTGTGGAAACCAAAGTGTTTAAAACAAAGAAAAATCACTTGGGAAATCACCACAAAGTTATAGAATGATAGAACCAAAATCAATTCCCAAAAGACTATTTTTCTTTGAAATAATGAAACACTTTAAAACAATATGATTGATCTTTTTAGCACAAAGAAACTCTTTTTAAAACTTGTTCAAATACTAGAGAAAGCTCAGAAATTTCGTCCAAAAAATTCTTGTTGAAAACTGGCCATTAATGGGGTATTTATAGCCCCCAGAAAATTATAGCCGTTGGTAGCAAATATTGCCAAAATGAACTACCGGTCGACCGTCCAACGGTCAAATTTTGACCGTTGGCAGCTACCGGTCGACCGGCCGGTCAACCGTAAAAAATAGAGAGCAACCTGCTTTCAGTCGGTCGACCGTGCGGTCGACCTGACCAAGAGGCAGCCAGCGTGCACGTATCCGTGCACGTCGGTCGACTGATACGGTCGACCGGCTACTTGGTGCGGTCGACCGTAGTGGTCGACCGACCTAGCCTGGCAGAGGCTGTTCTGGTCAGCAAAAACATGTTATTTATTTTTCAATAAAAATTCCCATAAAACCTCTAAAATTTACAGAAATAGTATTATCATTTTGCATTGAAAAATAAACTTGTGTTAAAAACTTTAACACAAATTCCAAACATATTGGACTATTTTTGTGTTATAGAAATTTTGCCAAAAACCAAAAACTGTATTTTCTAAAACTAAAATTTTTGAATAGAAAATACATTTTGTCCAAAACTCATCAAAATACAAAAATATGATATTAAACAACATTTAGGCATGATGCATATGGATAGAAATCCAATGTACATGAAACATATATATATATCCATGTTTTTGACTTTAATTCTACAAATATGTTTTGTTAGAAATACCAAACATAAAACCCATGAAATAGACTATCAAACTAAGTTTGTTTAAATAGTTGAAGCATGCATGTATATAGAACAAATCTAATATACATTAAACCATGTAAATTTATTTTGATATAATATCTATTCAGCAAACCAAGATCGTTTTAAACCAAAAACCGAAAACCAAAACATGAAACGTGTGTGTTGTGAACTTGAGCATATCATACTATTCTAATCTTTACAAATGGATCTAAAACTCAAACTAAACTAGGTACTGATGTCTTCTTGTAGAGCGCCGTCTCCAAGCCGACTCGATTCAAAACTCCGTGATTCACCTAGCTTGACTCCAATGAGTGCTATATATGATCTTTATGCTCGGGCTCTTGAATCACCATGTGAATGCTTCCAAACAATCTTGTTGAAGCTAATCACCTACTAATATCTTGATTAATGATCTGAAACTAAAATCACAAGATTATTAGTACACATAACTACATGAGTTAATCATCATCAAAACTAGAGTGGAAGGCCTTTGGGCCAACAATCTCCCCTTTTTGATGATGACAAAACTCATGGAGTTATATATGCATGGATTAAAGTTAAGCTTCAAAGATGCTCCCCCTTAACTCATGCATAACAAAAATAAACATAAATATATAATGAAACATGCAAAGATATGCATAAACAATAAAAGGCTCTAGATACCAATGAAATTTTCAAGACATGCTCTAGATACCAATTAAACTTAATATATGCAAAAACATACTTCAAAAACATAAGTATGCATAAAAAACTCGAAATCTTTCTCCCCCTTTTTGTCAATCATCAATAAAGGGGTAAAAGTAAAAACAAAACAATAAAATTTTTTTCGCACCCTTTTTGTTCGAAACAAAGAACCAACAAAAGGGTCAAAAACAATAAAAACAATGTTCTCCCTCTTTTTGTCTAAAACAAAAAAAAACAATGTCTAAAAGGGGTCAAATCAAATATGATACCAATTAAAAATATGTCAATGAAATGCATATTGATATCAATTGAGATTAAACATTATAAATTTTGAATTCATGAACATAAATCTTGATACCAATTGACAAATAACATACCAATTGTAAATAAACAATCTTGATATTGAAAGCACACCTAGAGGGGGGGTGAATAGGTGTAAGTGCTAATCTAGAAACTAAATGCGGAAGCTAATACAAATTTTGCACAAACTTAATACAACACACAAGTGTAGCCGAATTCTCCGTGAAGGGCTCTGGACTAACTCCTCTTGATTCCCCTAGATATGGGTTGAGGTGCTATGTGAAGCTCTTATGGTTAAGTATAAGTGAGGCACACACACAAGCAAGCCAAGCATATAATGGATATACAATAATATGAAAGATGCAAGGCAATACAAGCAATATGAATGATATGAATGGAGAATGATGCTTTGCACAAATGAAAAGAGAGAGAGAGTTGAGAGACAATGGATCAAACGCAAAGGCCAAGATATGTTTCGAGGTTTGAGCCCCTAGCTCTACATACCCGCCTACACCACCGTGTAGGATTTCCAATCCACTATCTCCCACCGAGGGAACCTCCACCGAGGAGGATTTGTTACAACAAAGGGAGTACCGAACTCCTCTCTCAAACACCACCTCACAACCGAGGGGTAGGCTCGTAGCCAATACAACAACCACAAACACCTCTACCGAAGAGGGTTACAAACCAAACTCCACCTCTCACTAGAGGGAGCAAACCACAAGCCTCAACCTCTACCAAAGAGGGAGCAAACACCAACCCAATACAACAACCTCAACCTCTACCAAAGAGGGAGCAACCAACAAATGAGGGTTTACAATAGGTGGTCTCTTCAACTACAAACAATCTCTCCTTTTCCACAAACAAAAAGGATCCTAAATAGATTAGGATAGAAGATAGCTCAAGTGTGGAAAACAAGTGTTTTTGATCAAAGAAAATCTCTTGGGAAAAATAGCAAATTGATATAGAAATGAAGAACAATAAACTAATTCCCAAAAACCTATTTTCTTTGAAATAACAAAACACTTAAAAACAAATAGAATGAATCTTTTTGCTCTTTAAATACTTTTTAAAACTTGTTTTTAAAACAAGAGAATGAGAGAAAATCAGCTCTAAAAATCTTAGCCAAAACCCTAAAGAAATGGGGTTTATATAGGCCAAACTAGAAACTAGCCGTTAGGCTAATCTGTCAGCCTGACAGGCTTCCGGTCGACCGGCCGGCCGACCGCCAACGGTCAAAAATCCGACCGTTGGAGCAAACCGGTCGACCGCCCGGCCGACCGAAATAAACAGAGAGCACTGCTCTCAGTTACGGTCGACCGCCCGGTCAGCCGTCCCATTGTGTGCCAGACGTGAACGGTTCTGTGCACGTCGGTCGACCGTACGGGTCGACCGGCCTATGGTTCGGTCGACCCTACGGTCGACCGGCCTGGCCTGACAGACAGGTCTGGGTCTGAAGCTGGTTTAAAACATATCTTGAAAATTCTTTTAATAACTTCTAAAAATCCCAAAAATGTTTTTATCATATTGCATTGATATATAAACATGTGATAAACATTTCTACTCAAATATCAAGCATATGAAACCATTTTTGTTTCTTAACATTTTTACCAAAAACTAAAACATGTATTTTTATCAAACTTGGATTTTTCAATACATGAATAGGTTGATCAAATAAGTTTATTTAAAAGTTAAGCATGCATGTATAGAATGAAACAACTATACATATATCAATTAAACTTGTTTTGATCAACTATTCATGAAAACCAAAAATCAAACATAAAAGTGTGTGTTTGTGCACTTGAGCATATCAACTATACTAAGCTTTACAAATGGATCTAAACACACTATCTAAATTATGGATACCTAAGTTTTCTTGACGATCTCTATTTTCAAGTAGATCCGATCCAAAACTCCATCCATGGCTAGGCAATGAGTGATCTTGAAGCTTGAGCCCTGGAATCACTTGTGAAGCTTCCAAACACCTCTTGTTGAAGTTATCACCAAACTAACATCTTGTTATAAGATCTGAGACTAAAAACATAAGAATATTAGTAAACATAACGACATGAGTTAATCATCATCAAAACTAGGGTGGAAGGCCTTTGGGCCAACAATCTCCCCCTTTTTTGATGATGACAAAACTCATGGAGTTATATATGCATGGATTAAAGTTAAGCTTCAAAGAAACTCCCCCTTAACTCATTCATAAAACAAATAAACATAAATATGCATGAATGACAATGCATAAACAAGATGCTCTAGATACCAAATGAAATATTCAAAACAAAGCATGCTCTAGAGACCAATTAAAATTAAACAATTAAACTTAATATATGCAAAACACAAATATGCATATATAAAACTCAAAATCTTTCTCCCCCTTTTGTCAATCATCAATAAAGGGGCAAGATCAAAAAACATGAACAAATAAAACTTTTTCTTTTTCCTTCATCTTCGAAAAACAAATAAATGCATACAAAGACATGCATATAAATCCAAATTCTTCTCCCCCTTTTTGAATTACAAACTAAACACATGCATAAGCTTGTTTAAAGATATTAATTGAAAAACTAAATCAATTGAAATAAAGTTGAAACTCAAGCTTTAGCATAAACAAAATTTTGTGCTCTAATATATAAGAATATAGTAGGCACAACTAAAACATATATGTATGAATAATTAGATACCAATAGAAATTGATACCATAAGAATTGAAAGCATTCATACATACAAACCTATGAGTATACAAAAATGATCAAAATGATACCAAATGAAAAAGTTCAATGATACCAATTGACACAACAATAGAAGCATGGTATAACTCAAATCACAACGAAGAATACGAACTAGTTAAGTGGAAAGTTTTGTTAACTAGTGCGAAATCCTTCAAGAAAGGAATAAAGACAAATAATTTTTCATAAAATATGAAATCCACATGATGTTCAACACTCAAGTCAATGAAGCATAAATATGACTCATGAAAACATGGCATGAGCAAACAAATAAATGTGAGTGTAAATAAAATGTGAGGATCACAATCATGAAAAATATTCCATCAAGCTCATTTAAATTCCTTTAAACATGAAATCATAAAAAATTAATAAAAATATTTAATCTTCAAGGCATATGTATGTCAAATGCAAACCAAAATATACATACATATCCAAACACAACGAGTCCACAAAGATATATGAAGGCACGTGGCTCTAAAAGGATATATATGTATAATCAATAGTTTGAATGAGATGGACATATACATGAAGTTAAACATCAAACATGAAAACATGAAAAACAAAATTTTCATTAACTAATTTTAATTTCAAGGTATATGTATGAATTGTCAACACAATAAGTATACATACATATCCCCAAACACAATTGAGTCCATATATATAGATTTGCATAAAAGGCAAATGACTCAAAGGGTATACATGTATAACTTAAGGTTTGGCAAAATGCACATATACATGAAATGTAAAACACATGATCTATAAAACAAATCCAAAATGGGAATACAAGTTTAAAATATTTGAATCATCAAAACTAGACTATACTAGCACATCTAATGGGTTCAAATAAGCAATCAAGCCCAAACATATATAGATTTATTTGTGGCCCACTATATGTAGAAGTATAAATCCTAATGTTGACAAAACTAACATTTAAACTAATATTCACATCATGAAGCATCAAAACGAGATATAAATAAACATAATTAAAACAGATGTTGAGAATACAAAAGATTTTATCCATAGAAGGTGTGTATCTCATAAGCTAATTTAAGAATAATTAACTAGTATAAATTGATTTTAAAAAGAACTAGTTAAAGATCCTTCAAATACATCAAATCATATGTTTTTCATAAAACATAACTAAATACATAAAGATTCAATCACTCAAGGTCTATAAAACTCAAAATGATCATGAATCTAAGTCATGAAAAATAAAGGAAAATGTGAGTGTTGAAAGATCATGTAAATGACATTTTTATGAAACTAGTCATTGAAGCTCAAATGAAACATGAATATCAAACACATCAAAAACATTTTTCATAAAAACACTAATCTTCATGGTATATGTATGATTTATCCAAAACTAAGAATACACATACATATCCCAAACATAAAAGAGTCTATCAAATGTATTTGCATGAAGGCAAGAGACTTACGGGTATACATGTATATTTATTAGTTTTGAATTCAAAATACATATACATGAAGTAGAAACATGAAGGTAGGCAAAACATGTATAAATGAAAGAATCATCAAAACTAACTTATACATGTGCATATAGCGGGTACAAATGAGCATGAAGTGCAAACATATATGAATTAATTTGTTCTCACTATTTGTACATGCATACATGCAAGTTTTGATAAAAACTACATTTAAATTCGTTTATACCACATGAAGCACAAAAACAATTAAAACATGATCATGCTAAAAATATCATGAATGAACAAGCATGAGCATAAATAAAATGGGAGTTTAGAGATCGTTACCAACTCCAAACCTCCAAAACATGGTGGTTGTCCCACCAAACTTCCTTGAAAGTGATGCATCCATTTGATTTTCATGAAGCTCGGAACGTATCCACTCCAAGGTACGGCAACTCTCACGTCATGTGAGAGCCCACACCTACATCAAAATAGGAGGGGAGGTCTTTGGTACCCATACTCTTTTGGGTCCATGGGGTTAGTCCCTTCTCTAACCAAACAAATTTATCTGCTAAATTTGAAACATGTATTCTATCATAACAAAATTTAGCAAGGTGGCCCTTACGTCCACAATGTGTACAAGTGTACACATGAGCATACAAAGTGTGATGGTGTCCGTGTGGAGCATGTGTATGCCGTGTATGGTGTGCATGAATAGATGGAACTTGTTTCTTGCGAAACATGGATTCCAAGCGTGAATGGTTCATGGCACAATGGCTCAAAGTGGAGCCCAAACAATTCATTTTCTTCTTAATTAAATTATATCATTTTCAATCAAATAAGAAGTGGAGCATGCAATGGGTGGAGTGTATGAAACTACACTAGCATGGCAAACATGTGCATCAATTTTATTTTGCAAAAATTTATTTTTCTTTAAACAAATTTCTAAATCATTTGAAATAGAAATTATTTTGTTTTTCAAAGCAACATTCTCCTTTAAAAAAAATCAATTTTTGAAGATAAGTTTTCATTTTTCTTCAAAGAGTTTCACAATCATTTTTAGATTTTAAAAACTCATTTTCTTTAAGTGCAAGATCAAGTTGAGATTTTAATGAATCCCTCTCATTAGCAATCTCCTCTTTCTCTTGCAAAACAACATCAAGTCTAGCACTCAAATTTTTATTTTCATTATTAATGCCTAGACTTTTCTTTTCAAAATTTTATATTTTTCTATTAGTTTTTCACACACAATAGATAGTTCTTCATTCAAAGCATGGGCATCAAAATTATCATCACATGAAGAACTAGAACAATTATCACTATCTAAGTGGGTTTCCGATTGTACCTCAAGGGAGTCATTCCTAGGACCATGAAGCATTGTGAATCGGATTCTCCACTAGATTCCTCCGGTTGAATTTGTACTTGAAGCTTGGAGGTGGTGGTTGTGGTTGTCAACATATTCCACACTGCAAATGCGGAATCAAAGTTAGAAGCAAGCATAAGATATTCTTTATTTAGTGTGCTTCTAATAGCCTCAAGGGCTTGTGCATTGGCCCCTATATGAATGCGATTTCCAAGATAGCATTTCTTGGTAGCCGCAAGAAAAACATGCAATCCTAGGGTCTTTAAATACATGGACATCCTATATTTCCATGTGTCAATGTTGGAGACATCGAACATGGGAGGTGAAAAGCAATCCATGGGTATAAACTATATGTGTGCAAACAATATGCAAATGCAAACAATAGATTAGCAAGTAAATGGATCTCACTCCTAGGATGTTAAGCCTAAATATCAGGAGCGTAGGTTCTGATACCAATTGAAAGCACACCTACAGGGGGGTGAATAGGTGTAAATGCTAATCTAGAAACTAAATGCGGAAGCTAATACAAATTTTGCACAAACTTAATATAACACACAAGTGTAGCCGAATTCCCCGTGAAGGGCTCTGGACTAACTCCTCTTGATTCCCCTAGATATAGGTTGAGGTGCTATGTGAAGCTCTTGTGGTTAAGTATAAGTGAGGCACACACACAAGCAAGCCAAGCATATAATGGATATACAACAATATGAAAGATGCAAGGCAATACAAGCAATATGAATGATAAGAATGGAGAATGATGCTTTGCACAAATGAAAAGAGAGAGAGAGTTGAGAGACAATGGATCAAACGCAAAGGCCAAGATATGTTTCGAGGTTCGAGCCCCTAGCTCTACATCCCCGCCTATACCACCGTGTAGGATTTCCAATCCACTATCTCTCACCGAGGGAACCTCCCGAGGAGGATTTGTTACAATAAAAGGAGTACCGAACTCCTCTCTCAAACACCACCTCACAACCGAGGGGTAGGCCCGTAGCCAATACAACAACCACAAACACCTCTACCGAAGAGGGTTACAAACCAAACTCCACCTCTCACTAGAGGGAGCAAACCACAAGCCTCAACCTCTACCAAAGAGGGAGCAGACACCAACCCAATACAACAACTTCAACCTCTACCAAAGAGGGAGCAACCAACAAATGAGGGTTTACAATAGGTGGTCTCTTTCAACCACAACAATCTCTCCTTTTCCACAAACAGAAAGGATCCTAAATAGATTAGGATAGAAGATAGCTCAAGTGTGGAAAACAAGTGTTTTGATCAAAGAAAATCTCTTGGGAAAAATACCAAATTGATATAGAAATGAAGAACAATAAACTAATTCCCAAAACCTATTATCTTTGAAAATAAAAAACACTTAAAAACAAATAGAATGAATCTTTTTGCTCTTTAAACACCTTTTAAAACTTGTTTTTAAACCAGAGAATGGGAGAAAATCAGCTCTAAAAATCTTAGCCAAAACCCTAAAGAAATGGGGTTTATATATAGGCCAAACCAGAAACTAGCCGTTAGGCTGATCTGTCAGCCTGACAGGCTTCCGGTCGACCGGCCGGCCGACCGCCAACGGTTTAAAATCCGACCATTGAAGCAAACCGGTCGACCGCCCGGCCGACCGAATAAACAGAGAGCACTGCTTTCAGTTACGGTCGACCGCCCCTGTCGGCCGTCCCATTTTGTGTGCCAGACGTGCACGGTTCTGTGCACGTCGGTCGACCGTACGGGTCGACCGGCCTATGGTTCAGTCGACCCCACGGTCGACCGGCCTGGCCTGACAGACAGGTCTGGGTCTGAAACTGGTTTAAAAACATATCTTGAAAATTCTTTTAATAACTTCTAAAAATCCCAAAATGTTTTTATCATATTGCATTGATATATAAACATGTGATAAACATTTCTACTCAAATATCAAGCATATGAAACCATTTTTGTTTCTTAACATTTTTTACCAAAATCAAAACATGTATTTTTATCAAACTTGAATTTTTCAATACATGAATAGGTTGATCAAAATAAGTTTATTTAAAAGTTAAGCATGCATGTATAGAATGAAACACTATACAGATATCAATTAAACTTGTTTTGATCAACTATTCATGAAAACCAAAAACCAAACATAAACGTGTGTGTTTGTGCACTTGAGCATATCAACTATACTAAGCTTTACAAATGGATCTAGACACACTATCTAAATACTAAGTCTTCTTGACGATCTCTATCTTCAAGTAGACCCGATATCCAAAACTCCATCCACGGGCTAGGCAATGAGTGATCTTGAAGCTTGAGCCCTGGAATCACTTGTGAAGCTTCCAAACACCTCTTGTTGAAGCTATCACCAAACTAACATCTTGTTATAAGATCTGAGACTAAAACACAAGAATATTAGTAAACATAACTACATGAGTTAATCATCATCAAACTAGGGTGGAAGGCCTTTGGCCAACAGATATGAAATGAAACATATCCTTTTTTTTAAGCAATTGAAAACTAACCAATTGAAATTATGATTCTTTGTCTTAAACAAATGATACCAAATTGAAATAGAGGTAAACGAGGCATTAAACATTCATGTATCAATTGAAAACAAATCTTGTTACCAATCGAAATTAAACATAACAAATTTTGAATTTCTCAATATGATACCAATTGTAAATATTCAATCATAAAGAATGGGAGTGGAATCAAATACCAATTGAAAGATGAAATACAAGTTTTCTCCCCCTTTATAAAATACCAAAAGAGATAGTGCATAAGCTTGTTTTAGGATACCAATTGAAAACTAATCAATTGAACAAAATTGAGACTCAAGCTTATCAAAATTTGTGCTTAAAATATAGGGATATAATTAGCACAAATAAAACATATATATGTATGAAAAAATAGATACCAATTGAAATTGATACTCTTTGAAGTGAAAGCATACATAAAAAACAATATATGAGTATACAAGGAAAATGTCAATATTGATACCAATTGAAAGAATTTCAATGATACCAATTGAAATAATAATAATGATCAAGTGTATACATCATATTCCTATCCTCCCAATCATGTTCAAGTTTAAATGATTTTCACTAAAAAGTATATATGAGCATGGTCTCCCAACCAACCGCCCTTTTAAGGTAGGATTTTCAAAAATAGGTTTGAAATATAGTATGTTTGAAATTATCTACCATAGTGAAGAATGCGAACTAGTTAAATGAAAAAACTTTTAAACTAGTACGAAATCCTTCAAGCAAGGAATAAAACAAAATTATTTTTCATGAAACACATGTAAATCACATGATCACTAAACACTAAGTCCATAAAGCCCATATCATACTCATGAAAACACAATCATGAGAAACATAATAAAGTGAGTGAACAAGTGTGATGTGAAACACACAATCATGAAATATTCAATTAAGCTCATATTAAATCCCTTAAAAACATGAAAGTATGAGAAACTAAATTTTCATTACCAATTAAAATTACCAAAAAAAAATGAAACTCATCAAAACGATTTAAACTTCAAGGCATATGTATGTCATGTACAAACTAAAGTATACATACACATCCTAAACACAATTTGAGTCCATATATAAAGATTTGCATGAAAAGCAAATGACTCAAAGGTATACATGTATATCTTAAAGTTTGACAAAATAGACATATACATGAAGTGAAAACACAATATCATAAAACATATCCAAAATGGAGAATACAAGTTAGAATGCATGAATCATCAAAACTAGACTATACTAGCACATCTAATGGTACAAATAGGCATTCAAGCACAAACATAAAAAGATTTACTTGTGCCCTTTTATGTACAAGTATAAATCCTAGTTTTCATGAAAACTAACATCTAAACATATATTCAAATCATGAAGCATAAAACGACACATAAATCAACAAAACAAAAATCATAAACATCCATATGATCATTATGTATATGCAAATGTATTAGAACTAGGGCATACATGTTATTACTAAACAGGTGAGAACACAAGATATAAATCCATTTAAAGCATGGGTGTCTCAAATAACTAACCATGTATATCACTAATTTAATGAACATGGCATAAGCATAATGAACAATAAAACAAGACATGCTATAAAATGATGAACATGAAAAAGCATGTAAATAAAATGGGAGTTAGAGAATGATACCAAAACCGATGAGGGCACCTCTCTAGTTCTCAAACCAATGGTCCTCTTCCACCAAACCCCCTTTGAAAGTGATGCATCCAATTTGTTTTCTTTAAGCACGGAACGCATCCATTTCAAGACACCGCTACTCTCACGTGATGCGAGAGCCCACACCTACATCAAAAATCAAAGGGGTGGTCTTTGGTACCCATTTTCTTTTGGGTCCATAGGGGTTTAGTATCTTTCCTAACCTAAACAAGGTTATTTGCTAAATTTTCAACATGTAAACGATCATAGCAAAATCTAGCAAGATGGCCCTTACGACCACAATGTGTACATGTGTACACATTAGCATACATGTTTGGTTGTGTCCGTGATGAGCATGTGTATGCCGTGTATGGTGTGCATGCAAGATGGAACTTATTTCTTACGAACCAAGGTTTCCAAGCGTGTATGATTTAAAGTACATTGGCTCAAAGTGGAGCCCAAACATTCAACAACACTTTTCTTCAACACATATATGTCATTTTCAATACTAGAAGATAAAGTGGAGCATGCAAAAGATGTGCAAGAAGAAGAAGCTATACTAGCATGGCACACATGAGAATCAAAATCAATTTTCAAAATTCATTTTTCTTAAAACTAAATCCAATTCTTTTGTAATGGAATCAATTTCATTTTCAAAACAAGGTTATCTTTTAAAACAAAATCCAATTTAGAAGATAAAACCTTTCACAACATCATCACAATCATTTTTGTTTTTCAAAACATCAATCTCATTTAGGGCAAGGTCTAGTTGAGATCTTAGTGAGTCACGTTCTCTAGTAATCTCTTCCTTCACTTGCAAACTAATTCAAAGCTAGAGCATAAATCCTTCATTTCTTCTTTTAATCAAAATGTTTCTTTTTCAAAAGATCATGTTTTTCAACAAAATTTTCAAGTTTAGATGCAAGTTCTACATTCAAATTTTGAACTTCAAACAATCCATAGCAATATGAGCTAGAGCTATCATCTAGTTGGGAATCCGATTGTACCTCAAGGGAGTCTTTCCCTCGGACCATGAGGCAATGCTCGTCGGATTTGTCTCTCATAGATCTTCTCAACTTGTTGACAATCCTGGTAGCTCGGGAGAAGTCAATATGCTTCAAACTGCAAAAGCCGAATCAAAATGAGCAAACACGGGAAAAAGATCTTCATTAAGAGATGCTCTAAGTGTTTTAAGTGCCAATGCATTTGCCTTTTTATGCTTGCTAGCATTTGGGTAGGATTCTTGAGTAGTGGCTTGATAACTAGATGTCCTAGGCTTTTTAAATGACTACTCATCTTGGCCATCCACATATCATGTCTAGAATAGTCAAACATAGGAGGGCTATCCATGAGTGCAAACTAATGTGTGCAAAATGAGAATGCAAATGAAGATTAGCAAACCAAGATCTCACTCCTAGGTGGTTAAACTAAATATAGAGCGGAGGCTCTGATACCAATTGAAATCACCTAGAGGGGGGGTGATAGGTGATAATGCTAATCTAATGAACTTAATGCGAATTTAAAACTACTATTGCAATTACACAAATGCAACCAACTAGAGATGCACACACAACCAAGCCAAGCATATAAGTATGAATGATCAATGTGAAATGATGCAAGTCACAAAGTAAAGAGAGAGAGAGAGATAGAGTAAGAGTTAAGGATCAAGCACAAACACAAGATATGTTTCGAGGTTCGAGCACCCAGCTCTACATCCCCGCCTTCACAAGAAGGATTTCAACTCCACTAGCTTGTCCACAAAGGACTTCCACAAGGGAACCTCCACCGAGGATTTGGGGCAATACAATTACAAGGAGTACCCAACTCCTCTCCTTACAAACACAACTTCCTCCTTGAGGCACAACTCCAAGCCAACAACAATCACCTCACAACTTGAGAGATTAGCA